>CAJNIZ010043801.1:4255-54019 GCA_905231905.1 Symbiodinium pilosum
TTGACCTTAAGCCTCTTATGGCCTGCATTCATGCATGCCAAAACTTGACCTTAAGCCTCTTATGGCCTGCATTCATGCATGCCAAAACGCACGCATATCCTACAATATTTGATTCTCGCTCTGGAAGGGCTGAATTGCCAAATTGGGGCTGGCAAAAGAGCAAGAGATCTCCACGAATCATCTACTGTATTCCCTCCTGCGTGACGATGTTGCTCTTCCTTCTAATTACTATTTATGCCCACCTGCAAAGATATGCAGGAGAAGACCTAACATGACAGGAAAGTGACAGAGCTAACCAGACACCCGAGGAACCCTGAAGCATACACTTCGAAGGACACGGGGGGAGGGTTGCCACAAACCAGGGACCCTCCTCTATGAGGACTGTACTATTTGGGGGTTTTGGGGGGTATTTCACTTAGACCCCTGGGAGGATCTAGAAAGTAGAACCCCCATGATGGTACCTTATACGACTAGTTATCAGGTAAGTTCTAGAAAGCCTTGCAGGGAATCTAGTTTCTAGATCCGCCCAGGGGTCTGGAAAGGAAAGCCCGGGGGTCAGGAAAGGAAAGCCCGATTGTCCGTTGAAACTGCCTCCAGTAGGGCTTGGCTAGAAAAAAAGAGCGCTAGCCTAAACTCCTAGTATCCCTCTTAGTAACCCCTATAATACTCCCCTCTATCTTAAACTCTGAACCCACATCCTAAACCCCAAACCCTATACCCCCTTTAACTAGGTTCGCCAGTAACCCATTACGAAGAAGGGTAACCTTTTTCCTACTGTTTAGTTTTAATAAGGAAAGGGTACTACTAGGGTATCCCCTATAATAATCCCTATATCATCCCCTATATATCCCCCTTTTAAGGAGTTGAGACCCTAAACCCTAAACCCCGAACCCTAAACCCTAAACCCTAAAACCTATACCTCCTTTAAGGAGTTAAGATTTTTCTGCACATGGGGGGCCCACAGCCTGAAGGTGAACCCACCAGTGGACAAAGAACCTTGGCTTGGTACACTGAGTTACCGGTGACGGGTTTAGGGCTTCGGGTTTCGGATTTAGGGTTGAAGGTTTAGGATCTAGGGTTTACGATTTGGGGTTTAGGACTTAGGGCTTAGGATTTAGGATCTAGGGTTTAGGATTTAGGGTTTAGGATTTGTGGTTTAGGATTTAGGGTTTAAGGTTTAGGATCTAAGGTTTAGGACTTAGGGTTTAGGATTTTGGGCTTAGGGAAGAATAGGGATCTCTCTTTCACTGGGTCCGTACGTTTGGAATGGAGCCTTGCTGGTACGTCGAAACAATCGGTCGGGCTCCCTAAGCCCTAAACCCGTAACCCTAAACTAAACCCTAGTAAGCTCCAAAACTTAAACCCTTGACCCTAAACCACGTCCCTTTCAAACTGGGTAGGACTTCGGCGGGCATGCCAAGGAAAACTGTACACGGTGCCCTAGATATGCCTACATATCCCTGTCCTACAAACTCTTCAAAGGGATCCGTAAGCTTTGGATACCCTCAAGTGTACCTGGCTGGATTGGACAAACTCTCGACTGCTTCTGAGCATAATTATGACTCAGCAATTTACTGGTGTCTTGCTAGGGAGTTCTTCATTCATCACTGGGGTTCTTATATAGCACCATAGAAACTATGCAATACCCAACGAAGACTGAAAGAATCACAGTCCCAAAGCTGAGAAAAAGTTGCTTCGTACAGACGCGTCAACCTAACAGGTACAGTAAGGTTTAGGGTTGAAGGGTTTAGGGTTTTTTATCCAGCCTCACAACTGTGTTCCCTCACCCATGGTTTCAGCATCTGAGGCTTTTCGTGTGTGAGGTGCTGGGTGCAGCGTTGAACTGCGCTTTCAGGGTTGAAGGTCGAGGTAGCCGGGTATAGGGTAGAGGTTGGAGGGAAGTTGTCTCCGGGCCCTTGCTGTTTTAGGCACCAGGTGAGTAGGAGTTCCTACTCTCGACCGTTAAAGACCCCAACCAGAAAGCGGAAGAAAACAACCAGCATGCGAAAACAAATAGCTATCAACCAGCGAACTACACAACACAAGTCCTACCATCAAGTATGCAGTCTCCGAAATAGCAGGGGTAGTTCCAGGGCTTCCTTCCTAACACAGCTAGGAGCCATGACAGGAATGTCAAAGCTTGACAGATGTAGAGTAGAGAAACGACTCGCATGAGAGTGAACGCCCTTACTGGGAGTTCTTCGCATGTTATGGGTTTTGTTCAGACAACCCGTTTCTGGCAGCTTTTGCAATGTTTAGGGTTCAGGTTTAGGGTGCGGGGTTTGGGGTTTATGGTGGTGCTTGGCTGCCCGGCGATTGTTTCAAGTCTGGGAAAACAACAGTATTGCTGTTGTGGCCGCCCAGTAGCACTGAACTATCACGAAAGTCAAAACGTATGTAGAAGTGGGAGAGGGTCCAAAAATTAGGGGCCCCCTTCTTGAGAGTCCTTGTTAGAGGCATTAGAGTATATTGGGATCTATATTTTCCCACTATGCGTGGAAACCCTTTACCCTAAACCCTTGAGGGAGGATGAGGGACACTGCACCTTGGCTTACCTGGCCCTGTGCTGGCGGACCCCCCCCCGGCCCTTGAACCACAAGGGTATATATTTGGGTTGTTCTCGAAATCATGGGGATTTTTGGCATAGATTTTACTACGGCTCCGATTATTCAGGGGCACCAAAATTTGGGACCCTACGTACTACTCATTTAGGAAACTTGGCGTCACATTCACCGTAAGCCCGGGCACCACCAGCGCATTGCGCGCCAGGTTGATGACCGCAAAGTGCTCTGCACCCGGGCGGTAGCGGATGATCAAGAAAGCGGTGTTGCGGATAAACTTGACCTGAGCTGTTCTTCCTAATTTTGATGGTAAAAACAAGCACATATAAGTTCAATGAGAGTAGCTGTAAACAGCGGGGCTTTTAGGTTCCATTTTGGCTACGGCTAGAGAGCTTCGCAACTGCCAATGCTAATGCCATGCTCCTTGTCATGTGCAAATGTGTAACTGATGGCAATTGTACCGTAGCTACGCCTTTGAGTGGAAATTGGTGATAAACCCTAAACCCTAGATAATTAACCCGTACATTATACACCGTATAACCCCAATATACTGTAGTAGTTTCCATTTTCTTGTCCATAATCCCAATTTTCGTGCACCTAGGAACAACTTTTGGTCCTGTCCACAGGCAATGAGCCCATGTTGGGCCATCCACAAATCCTCCCTGAAGCTCAGTACTCCTACGCAACCCAGGTAGTCACCATGAGCAGGCTTGAACCCCGAAGTTGCGGAACCTGTCATCAAAACCTACATCCCCCCTACGTTCAGCGCAATGTACCTAAACCGCCTCCCCCCCCAAATTCTCCTTCGAAGCCTTTAGAAACTACCCTAAAGCAGCCCCAAAGACCAAAACTGGGGGCTCATAGCTTCATTGTTTCTGACCAGTGGACCTCTGTCATAGGAGAGTGGATCTCCATGATAGTAATACTACTGATGATGATAGTAATTCCCGTTGAATTCCCCCTCATTGTAGCTGCATCTCCCTCCCCACCTCCTCCTAAAAAACCAGTAAGCGAAAGATGCGGTGCCTTGAAATTGTAGCGGTATCTCCCTCCCCAGTCCTCCCTATAAAAGCGGTAAACCTTAGATAAGCTGCGTCTAGTTGAATAGGGATCACAATAGGCATCCTAATATTTCTTAAAAGAAGGGGGTCTATTAACCATGGGTCTGCATGAAGCGTAAGATAAGCTGCGTCAGCAAGCATCAAGCGCTTTGGGAGCTGCAGCAATATGACACAGCACCTCACGTGGAAATACTGATGGGAAAGCCTAGCACGGGACTTAAGGGGGACTATGTCGGACATATGAGCTCAAGTCTAAACTCCTAAACTCCTGGTATCCCCCTTAATAACCCCTATAACACTCCCCTATACAATCCCATATATATAAGCACCCCTTCAGGACTTTAGACTATAGCTCATATTGTAGTGTTCAGGGTTTGGGGCTTCAGGTATACACTCTCCACCTAGACCCCTATATCCTACCCCTCTTTTAGGGCAGATGCTAGACATAACGTCTGGTAGACCCAACACCCTAAGGGTCCAAGTACCTAATATAATCATATACTTACCCAAAACCTGTACTATAATTACTATTACCGAAATCCCAAGTACATGGACCCTTAGGGAAAAAGGTTCTGGCATGGGGGTCTAGGAAGTTTGGGGGAAGGTAGAGCTGAATATTGCTCTGTCAGGCTTTAGGACCTGAGCTTTGGGGTTTAGGCTCCAAAGTTGGAGGTTGAGTATGAGGGTTTCGGTTGGGTACTGCCCCCCCCAGTAACAGTTGGATAATCATTATAATATCGTTATATATAGCCCTTAATAGGACCCCTACTGTTACTGGGTGGGGGCAGTACCCAAGGTTGAGGGTTTCGGGATGAAAGTTTGGGGCTGAGAGCGTCAGGTTTGGGGTGGAGGGTATCAGGTTTAGGGCTTAGAATATGATGGTTTTAGTGTTCAGGGTTGCGGCTATAGGGTCATAGGGGTTTAGGGCTTCTTGGAGCATGACCCCTAAACCCGAATTTCCTAAACCCCTAAACTCCCAAACCCTAAACCCAAAGCTCTCATCCCTAAACCCGGTAAACCCTAAACTCCTAAGCCCTAAACCCCTGCCCCTTAACTCCTAAACCCCTAAACACCTATACCCTAAGCCCGGGTATGGAGGCTCGGGGTCCGAAACCTGGTTGCTGCCAGGCACGCCACGAAGAATCCGACTGGCATGGTACACGCAGCCAGGCCAACGAGCACCATCCAAAAGTGCGCATCTTCTCCATTGCCTCTAATGATTCTAATGGCTCAATGAAAAAAACACTTTAGCTATGGATCAAACCTGCAAAACGGTTTAGGGTTTAGGGTTTCGGGCTCAGGGTTTAAGGAACGGTGGTAAGTTTTTTGCGTTTCACTAGGCTCCTGTTCAAGACGTAATAAACATGTGTAGGGGTTTAGGTTGTCTGAAATGGGAGGCCCTTGAGGGACACCCTTCGGGGGCTCATAGGCATGAATTCTGAGAAGCTAGCATATGTTTCTCGAAGTAATTTCTACGCAACCCTTCAGGGGGTTCCCTATCATGCCCCTAGAGTCCCTGTATTTTTCAGGTTGATGGGCTCTTCTTTTCTCCTGCCCGGGTCCAGATTGTGGAAGGTCAAGGGTGCGGCGACCTATGTGCCTGGCTGAGGTTATGGCTTCAGTAAACGGACTGCCAATCTGGATTTGCACTCCAAGAAACAGATACGTATTTCGAAGGACTTCTTGGGCGGTTGCCCTTCACGGTAGCGTAGCAACAGGGTTTGCAAGGCACCCTCTTCGCTACGAGACATTACAAACATCAAGCGCGCTAAGCCCCACGAGCTGTAACCGGTGCAAACCCATTAAGATGGACCTGCAGTTCACCGGGGGTCATTTCAACAAGCTTCGATTTGGAGCTTGAAGTGCAGGCGCCAAGCTTCAAAGTGGAGTCTCCAGTGTTATCCCAGGAAATGGGTATATAGGGTTTAGGGTTACATGTGGGGGCTTGTGGAGTTTTGATATGAACGTGCCTAAATGCGCACACGATGCGCTGAAGCCCGACGATACCAATCTTTGACTGGGTTGCTGCTAAGGAACTTATACTAATATATACGCATATGATGGTACCTTAAACCATAAACCCTATATACCCATATTACGGCGCCTTAAGCCCTAATCCCTATGTACCCATATAACTATTATGGTGCCTTAAATGCTAAGCCCTGTATATATATATATATATCCATATCATGGGTATCTTGACTGAAGTTTCCTTGACAGCAACCCCATCTTTGACCCATGTTGCCTGCAGCCTTATGCTGCCACTCCGGAAAGCTTGACACCCCCAAAAAGCCCAAACTTAGGGTAGGTCGGGGTTCAGGGTTTAGGGCTGTTTTATGGGTTTAGGGCCCTAAACCCTAAACCCTAAACCCTAAACCCTAAACTAGCAGATACATGAGGAAAAAAGGCAAGAACAAATCAAAGCCATCTTCACAGCTAGCCCTGCCGCTTTGAGCATACCGAAACCGCTCAACTAAGCCGGACAGGCTTTCTGAGGGCTTACTTGAGGGGTCAGGGGGACTTAGTAAGTAGGTTAATAATGGGGATAAGTGGGGTTACTATAGAGTTCATAGGGGTTATTAGTATACTTGCTAGGTCCCTCCAAGTAATCCTAAACCCTAAACCCTAAGCCCATCTAGAAGCCTGAATAGTTGGGCTGATCATCTAGGCCTAAACCCTATATGAGCTGTAGTCTACACTCCTTAAAGGGCGTCATTCGGGGGAGTATTATAGGGGTTATTCAGCGTGATCCTAGGACTTTAGGCGTTCATTTTTGCATAGCATACTCCACAACCCTCCTCTAATGCCCTTACGTTGCTCGCACACCAGTGCTTGGAGGGCAGGCGCAGATTCTTTTCCAAACTCTTGGGGGGCTTCTCCAACGTTATGGGTTTAACAAAAAAGCAAAATTGAATAATCCAAAAGCTTCCATGTTCTTTTTCATTCCCTCACTTTTACCTCGAGGATTAAACCCCTATGGAACGCCAGCTTCCATTTCATTTTACATCTTCTTTTCCATTTGATACTCCATGGTCCCCATATACAGGGGTTAAATGCAGGACTTGAGGAACTCCCACTGGAATCTGAACTTGACATTGAATGGCCCCCCAGCTGTTTTTAGGGGGATATACATGGCAATCTCACATCCCGAAACCCTACACCCTGGCAATTTCACCTGAATCTCTATAACTCCTCTGGGACTGTAATGCTTACGCCCCAAACCCTAAACCCTAAACCTTGCGCCATCTCATACACCCACACCTCGCAAAGGGTTTAGGGCTCAGGGCGGATGCTGGCGGACGCAATAACAGCGGTACCTTGCCCACCTAATGCGTTCCACAAGCTTGTGGGTTAAATTTCGAAAGAACGCCTACATTTGGCTACGCAATTAAGAAGCGGCCAGGTAATAATGTCGTTTTGAAGAATGGGAGTTGTACGTACCTTCAACATGAGGACTCTCAAGACACTCTACAATCCGAAGCTATCTTCGTGAAAGCTCTGATTGTGAGGATTCGTTTCGGTGTGGGCTTACATCAGAGGCCTGCCCATCTGACTAGCGTTTTTATTGGCGGTTGAACCCAATAGTTACGTGAAATACTAGACCCAAAAGGAGGATATAATCTTACTCTATATCAGGGTCTAGAGCATCCCCAAACCAAATACTACTTAGTTCAACGAGGCAAGTGGCAGAAGGCACCCGGATAGTCCTTCGTGCAATCTTCGCGTTTCTGTGTGGGAGTTTGCCCAGATTGCTGCTCCCAACTTGGGGAAGCTAAACTGGGTTGCTGTGTAAGGAAGTTAAGTTTTCCATATTATGGGTATGTAGGAAATAAGAGGGTTCCCTACTACAGTAACTTAATTCAATTTACTTAACAGCAACCCAGTAAATGTTATGCAACAAGGCCTTGGATACTGGGAATCTATAAGCAGTCAAAGGACAGAGGCCCGCATCACACTAGTTGGTAGCTTCCCCAAAATAAGGGGGGACCCCAATGTAGATCCCTAGGGATTAGTGTTTGGGGATTAAGGACTGAGGTTTAGGGTTTTGAGTTTAGGGGATGCCAAAGAAACTTCTGAGGTTTTACTGGCATTCGGCGTAGTGTCGTGATTTCGTCTCGCACCGTAATGGGATTTTCAGGGCGCGTCCTGAAAAAATATCAAGATGGTGTGCAAGGCTACCTATTGAACCATGGTTTCATCTTTCCTTTCTTCTATCTGTGTAACCAAGCATAGCGCTGGGCTTCTTGAGATTCAAACTTTGAAGCCCACAGCCCTAGATAGAGGCTTGAAAGGGGATCCTTGTAGGGGTAGGGTCTGCGAGTTCTAACGATGCAAGCTTCTATGGCGGACTGTTTGGTTATCGCTTATGGTTGGGGAGGGGAAGTGATTAGATTAGCTTCAAACTGAACTGGGTGTGGCACAGTTGATGCTGATATTCACCTCAACTTGAATAACGACATGTCATCTCCACTACAAGTTATTCCAATGGCCATGAGCACCAAGTCATTTTCAGGCATGGTTGAATGTCGGGTCCATATCCTATATCATGCCTATATTACCATTGAATGAAATAGTTGTTCATGTTCTGTTCCATTCCCCCACTATATATCCTGAGAAGTAGGGATTGTTTCACCATTTTGTGCAAACTTATTGGCTTGGCTGCCTTTCAGCAACTCTTTACAAAATACCATTCCCATTGTCATTGCAAAGCTCACTCACCCTAAACCCTCAACCCACTAAACCCTACTGTAACTTGGAGGGAAGTCATGGTCATCGGATGCAGGAGTTGCGGGGCTCTCTTAGAGAGCCAACAAGGGGAAGGGATCCATGTTCAAAGCCTAAAGCCTAAACCGTGTGGTCTTGGGTTGATGTGGGGTAATCTCGAAGCCAAGAGCGCGTGAAGACAGAATTCTGTGTCGTAGGCTCTGGGTTGATTGGAAGCTCGGGGCTTCTTGGTGTAAGATTATTATTATTATTATTACTACTACTATTACTACTATTATTATTATTACTATTATCATTATTACTATCACTATTTTCATTACCATAGGGTTTAGGGTTCAGGGTCTTGTAACTGGAGTTAAAGCTACGGATAAGAATGCTCTGTTGCTGTCAAGGAACTTTTAATTAAGTTGCCATAGTAAGGAAACCTTACTATTTCCTATATACCCATAATATGGTAATTTAGTTTACATTCCTTAACAGCAACCCAGAATAGGCGCTCTGATTAGCCATGCCAATGCTTCTCCGCCTTGTCTTTATAAGCTATCACTCCACCTTGAAGAACCCATAGCCTCCAAGCATCCTCACTGGTGCTTAACAGACCTTGGGGAGTGAATCTGATTCATATTCCCTGTAGAACCCCCACCTTGATATACATATACGTATATATATATATACAGATATATAAGCGTGTATATATACATGCGGATGAACCCTTATACTGCTACCTATGTCCACTCCCCACTCCCCCGATGCACTAGTGGAGAGCTTCGGAGCCCTGCCTCAAAGAAGAAACCCCGTTTTTAATTAGAGTAATAGTTGGGTCAACACCCCTTACAGCAGGTGTCCCTATAAGGGGTTTTCACTGAAGAGCGAGTATAGCTCCTATCATGTTTTGTGGCAACCGTTCGCGTAAGCGGGAATGACCCAAAGTAATAGGAATCAATCTGACTAAGTAAAGAATACGCACTACGGAATAAGTGATACTTTATCAGCAATACGTGATAAGCAACAAGTACTACGTAATTCTCCTCATAACACAAAGCTTACACCGGGATTCAAGTACCAAGCACCCGCCCTTTGCTTCAAACGCATGGTACTCAAAATCAACCCTAACTGCCCGTGAACCTTGCCTGCACCGTCAGCATCCCGTTTGGGTGAATGTGACATCGGAAGGGTGCCAAGATGGAAGAGCAAAGCCTAAGAAAACGCATCACACCAGCCAATTTCATGCAGCCGCCTGAACATTCAGAATAGGGTTTGGTGTTTTCTACATGGGGATCGCAACCTTTATTATTTTCTCTCGCGGCGCGGCTATTGCTTACAGTAGCTAACAAAACCCAGTATTTAGCTTTCGGTGGCTCCGTTTGACAGAATGAGCCTACGGTGCTTCTGGATCCCTTTTTGCTTGTGGCAGCTTTCTTTCTGCTGCTTGCCTTCTTGCTTCCTTTTATGGAGTTTCGACCAATGCTCACATAAGTGTCTTAATTTAAGCGGATACTGCTGCAGACTTCTGCATGCTTATGTATTGCCTGAGGACTTGCTCCGGCGATTGCCGGACTCACAAACTGAAAGCACACCTCAGGGAGGTCCGCCCTGTCTCAGCTCAAACCAATTAGATGTTTCGACGGCGTTTAGATAGTGCTTCCGTGCGGAGGCACAGGGCAGACGTGAACCCAATGATTAGAATGTGGACGCCAGGCCTGTTTAAAAGGCTACTGCATGCTGTGGCTGCTACACTGTAGCTGTACAAATGCGCGTGGACTTCTTCGGAAAATCCCAACCCCCAACGCTCACACCATGTAATTGGGTCTCTTCCTGAAGGAAACGTCTGAGCCCGTGAATGCCTTCCAAGCTTTGAGGCCGAGGGGCGTGATGAAAAAAGTCATCAAGATCGTGCCAAGGGCTCCCACCAACATCTCCCAGTGTGCCTCAGGGTTGCAGTAGCCTAAGGCTGATTGTCCTCAAACTCCTAATCCCTGAACTGTTCAACTCAAGCTCCAAGCCAGAAATGAGCATTAACCTGTGCTAGAAACACCCGCGTCTTGGCCTACCTGTAGCCCAAACACCTACAGCTGACTCGAGGTAAAGTCCTACTGAGCTGTAGGTACTTGGGGTTATCAGTAGATCCCAAGCCCTAAATCACCCCCTATACATATATGCATAACTTCTTTTCAAGGGCTAAACAGAGCATACGCCCAAGCTGCTTTCTTCGCACGGGTGGCGAGGACGTACACAACCTTGGCTGCCCTACTGGCCTGCAAACATGACCGTCCCTTGCACCTTTGGCAGAAAAAAAGGCATCGAAACAGGCTACATCCTGATAGGGCTCTTTGGCGTACTTCCTCGCCGACGACACAAAGATTCAACTGCTACCCTCAAGGTCCGAGTACCGCATTATCATGTGCGCCCAAAATTCTGTAAACATAATTCTGATACCAAAAACAAGTACGCATTACAGGGCACTTAGGCCCTAGACATTTATACCCCTATATACCCTTATATATCCCTATACATCCCTATAAACCCCTGAAGACCCCTAAAACATCCTAAACCCCTATATGCCTGTGGATTTCTTCGAAGCGGCATGGATGACAGAAAGCAGCGCCGCTACTATCAGCACCAACAACGTCTGCACCCTGAAGCTTGGGCTCAGGGCTTGGGGTTTAAGATCCCGAAGCCCTATAGTCCCCCTTAAGTAGATAGAATACGGGGTGTATGGGGATCTTATTATAATATACCCAAAGCCATATTCTATCTACTTAAGGGGGACTATAAACCCAGGGTTTTGGGGTTCAGGGTTCAGGGTCCTCCAGGTGGGCAGCTACCAGGTGCGTGTGCTTATGTAAGGCTCGTATACTCCTTGAATGGCATCCTCCGGAGAACTACCCACCTGGAAGTCCCCTTGAGATGATTTTGGTAGTAGTGGAATTTAACAAGGTTACACCAGGGTTTTCGGAGTTTAGGGGGGCCTATATTGCGGTACCCTGATTCAGGGAAACCGCCATATACTGTCCAAGGGTATTGTCCCCTCATTCTTCTAGAACCCCAGCCCAGCCTTCGCCATTTTAAGGTTTGTTGAAGTTCTGCACTGAAAAACCCTAACACATGTAGAGTGCTGTTTGGGGTGGTTCTATAAACAAAGGGCTTCAATATAGAGCCCGGGATACTATCATCCTTACTGCAGGGACACAAAAGACGGGCCCCAATTTTCGGCGTCCCCCTTGTGCTTTCGGGTAAAGAGTACCCTCCCAAAAAACAGGAAGCCATGACTCAAAATCCGTTCGGTTGGTAAGGCTGTGGGTTTAACCAAATGACGCCCCAAGGGACTTTAGGTACCCAAACCACTCAGATTATCGTGTTCGGGACATTTTGGGACCTAGCCCTAAACCCTAAGCTAAACCCCTTAAATCCTAAAACCTAAGCCCTAAACCCACGAGCCCAAAACCCTAACCCTTAAACCTTAAGGTGCTTGGATCGTCAAGGTTCATGAGGCTTTGTCTTCTGAGTCTTGTTTCAGCGAGTTAGGTAGGTTTAGGGTTTGCAGCTAGGGCAGTAAGGCTCCGGCGGTTTGGGCTTGGGCTGCACAAGTCGGGTTTTTAGGATCTCCAGATGGGTGGAATGGGTCTTTCCTTTGCACCGGGTATTGTAAGTCGAGGGCTGAAAATGCAGCGGAATTTGGAGAGACAGCCGCTTCTAATCCTTGAACCCTAAAAAGCCTACACCCAGTCAGAAAGGCTAAGCTAGGGGGAAAGCATGGCTACCTTTGCTGGAAGCGTGCTGATACCAGACAAGTGTCAACACCGGTCCAGTACACAAACCTAACCTACCTCATTGGTTTAAGGCTTAGGGGTTTAGGGCTTACTGGACTGCTGTTAAGGAAATTCGGTTACGCTACCATACGAGTATTCTGAGTATATGCCAAATAATGGAATTTCCTTATTGTAGAAATTTACATTAAGTTCGTTGACAGCCCTGAACTTTCTTAATCACCCCCCCCCCCACTTAATATCAGAATCACACACACACACCCACCTCCGTGTTGAGTATTGCAATATGTTATAAACCAAAACGGTGATGTATAATGTTAAGGGGTAGGGGGGATTATCTCAGGGAGAGATACTGCCTGCAATACCCCTATATAGTGTCCACTGAATTGTCCCTATTGTTTCCTTGTGAGCTATAGTCTCAACTCTCAACTCCTAGTATCCCCCTCAATAAGTCCTAGAATTCTGGGGTTATAATCATGAGTCATGAGGGATTCTACAGGAGAGTATTATAGGGGTCATTAAGGGGGATACTAGGACTTTAGACTATAGCTCATCTCACAACATAAGGCTAGTCTCGACACATGCCCCTGTCCGGGTTTGCTCACCACTTTTTTGCGGCAAGAGCTCCAGACAAAGACGAACTTGAAGCACAGCATGCAGGTAAACCCTACTAATTATAACGCACTAGTTTCCATTTTTTCCAATCTCCCTGTATAACCCCAAGATACCCACTTATTCCCTACTAACCCTACACTTTAAGCCACAATAAGCTCTAGCTTAGCAATCCTCCGCCAAGGTTCAGGTACCGAACTAGATCCCCACCTGGCGCGAAGCACTGTACCTCGACATGGGGATCTGAACGGACATTCTGACAAAATACTCACCATTCTCTACCAGTGTAAGTTGTTCAGGAAAGTGGTCTGTGCTTTTTCTTTTAGGCTGCTCGGCTCCTTGCGGATGCCAACGAAACCGCCCAAAATAATAGACTACTGCAGACAAGTCCCTCAGAAACACTAGTGAACAGTGTTTGGTGCTGATCCACTGGGAGAAAAGCGGGATGTCTCAAAACGACGCCAAACTATAGCCAACCTCTTTTCTAAGCTTCATCAACACGATGCCGTGGGAAAAGGGGTCCTTGTACTCCTTCCAAGAATATAAGCCTCTTCGTCGTCATGGCAAGAACCCCCCCTCAACTTTGGTACGCATGCTCCTCATCATCAGTGTAAGGACGCCATGCAGAGACCCTTACTTGCAAGACACCTTGCAAGTGTGGAATGCCTGCTAACACCCAAGAGATCCATACATGGTCTCTTGATCCCGAGCCCCACCCCGCCTACACCAAAAAAGGCAAAGTGTTTCCAGGTAAAGAAAGGTGCTGACACCAGGTCCAAGTTCAAGCTGATGATTTCCACAGTGTTCATGACACCTCGTAACACAGGCTTCAAAAGCTCTCTTGCGACGAAATACCGGGAATCATTCGCTTGTTTCAAGCATTGATGCTTCTCCAAACTCCTGGTATATCCTCGTACGGCACTAGTCTAAACTCCCAGTATCCCTCTAAATAACCCCTAAAATACTCCCCTATATAATCCCCCATATAAACCCTCTTGAAGGAGTTTCGGCTATAGCTCTTATGGTTTTGAGGGCCGAGCGTGAGAGCTTGGCAAGGGCTCAACCTTCTTCAACAAACTAGGGAATAACTGCCCTAAAGGTCCATGTACCCAATAATTAGGTACTTGAGATTTGCGTAATATTAATTATAGTACAGGTTTTGGATAAGTGTATGATGATTAGGTACTTTTAGGGCTGGTTGGGAAACATTCAGCAAGCATCGTTTCATGAATTCCGATACGGGTTATCACGATGCCAACCCTTTTCGTGGCACTGGCAGTTCTGAAAGTCCCACATCATGAGGGGCGATGCCATGAGTACGATGAAAGTCCGATGAAGGCCACGAGGAAGGGTTGTTCCTGCAACTGTTTCACATTCGCCTTAACTACGGCTGAAAACCCAATGGCCCTACACCCTAAACCCTAAAGGCCCATGGCTTGAGCCCCATCCCTTTGACCCTCAGCCTCAAAGGCTTTGTCCCTACCAGCTGCTTGTCACTTCCCTCAATGCCCTCACTACTAAATTCTTATGTTCTTTTCCACTCTTTCAGCTAAGGCTTACTAGAGATAAGTACTGTAATGTAGACCCCTCAATAAACCCCCTCCCCTGTAATAGGGATTATAGTAGGGATCCTCGATTCGCATAGTAAGGCCTTTAAGAGGAGGGGGTCTATTAATCATGGGTCTACATTACTGTGAACCGGTCAGAAGGTCCAAGCTCTCAGGCAGACGCACGCACGCGCACATGCGCACGCATACACACGTGTGATTTGAGCAGGTTATACCTCATGAACCTAGACACATGTCGACCTCCGAACAGCATACAGGCAGCTCAGTCCTCTTGCTGATGATTTGAGACACCTTGAACAAGCCATGACTTGATGTGTGCCTTGGGAACTCCAGCAAGGCTTGAAATCAACCTACCCAAAATTCAGTATTGAATCACCACGAAGAATTGCGAGCTTGCCAGCTGCGAATGCGCTGTGCATCTGACAGGGGATCTACTTAACTAAGACGCCGAAGCCCCCACGCACAAACCTGGAGAGCTTGTCAAGACCTTGCATGCGCTCCTTACCCGAGGCCCTCAAAGTCCCGCACTTGAACCCATGAAGCCTTGGTTGGCCTTTCCGTGTGCTGCAACAACTTTTCGAGCCTTGTTGATGACTTTGCAGCTTTTCATTAAACCCTCAACTCAACAAAACCCTCAATCTCGATGAGCAGCTGCGGAAAGGCTCGCCCCAAGCAATTTCGAACTGCTGGATCACGAGCAACTGCTGAAAAGCTGTAACCTTTGGCTCGCTGGAAGGGGCAAGAAGGTTTTCCCACGGAGATGTAGGCGTTTTTGCAGGGAAATCTCAGACCACAAGCCTGAGCTTACGGGAAAGTGTGTAAAACAAATCTTGGAGGAATGTCCATTGGAAGGAACCCGTTATCTGTGCAGCATTTGCGCAGCAGATGCAGCAGACAAAGCCCTCAGGAGAATAAGCACCTTTGACATGCTGCTACAAGCTTCGACGGTCACTGCCCAAACGATGCTTTCGTAACTTTGAGACTTCCACTTAGACTGGGCTTTGCTAGAACTGCCCTTCGATTTCTTCCTGCTGCTGGTCCCCCTGCTCCTGCGCGTCCTCTCCCTCTTCCTCTGACACTTAGCTGAACTGCTGTCATAGCATCAGTGGTGGTCCACTCAAACTGGCTTATTATGCCAAGTGCCGGAGAATCACGAGCGCAAAGCCAGCCATCTTGCTCAACCATGAAACGATCCACCACACCCTAGTGGACCACAAGTGCTTAAACATCTTGACATGCCGAGGAACTGACGCCCCCCAAAAAACAATGCAAACACTGCACCAACTCCCGTTCAACGCCCCAAGTTTTCAGACCCTGAAAATACCACGAATGACGCATGCAGTAGGGGTTGTTATGAGAAGCCGAAACCATTTTCTAAAAAAGGGGTCCCCCATGTATACCCCAATAATTCAAACATCTTCATCTATGGACCTCAAAAGGTACCCTGAAGAGGTGGCGAGGGGTCTGTCGGGATAGGTATACATGTACTGGCACATCTTTGCATGCACGCATGCGTGTATGTAAATGTATATGTATATGTACATGTGTGCTGTGTGTACGCATGTGGAAGTATATATACATGCATATATCTATATATATATATACGCGGTTTCCGCAAACTGAAGGACTCCTAACTGTTGGGTTTTACATGGTTCAGAAACTCCCACTTGCAAATAAACCCGAATATTACCCTACAAGCTCTTACTGCCAAACCTTGTAAATCCTAACAACCCCTTTAACATATGCAACCCCTAGACCCTATATGTTGTGCCCTATATGTCCCTGCAAGCCCTTCAAAGTAGCTCCCCAAGACCCCCTTAATCCCAAACTCTCAACACCCCCCGATTAAGGAAAGGAGAGGTTGAGCCGTGGAGCCATTTGCCCCAGCGCCAGGGCTGTGATCAAAACGTGCCCCGGGTACCCCGTCCTGTTGCCCAAAGGGTCCAGGTGAATATAGTACTGAGTTTGGGATAAATAAATAGATATATATATATATAAACATGTATAAATATAAATATAAATACATTTTATATATATATATATATATCTCTCTCTCTCTCTCTTTCCCTCTCCCAAACCCCGCACCCTAAATCCTACACCCTATGTAGTTTAGGGTATATACCTGGCTCCCAAATATCTACTTTAGGGCCCAAGTATAAACCAATTAGCTACGTATACCTTTTGGGTTGGTAACTCTCTCATCCCCAGAAGGGACTTAGGGTTCAGGGCTGCGGGTTTGGGGCGCGTAAGAATTCAGACCTTACGGTTTAGGGTCCAGGGTTTAGGGTTTCAGCTTGCAAAAGTCGTTTGATCACGTTGACTTACTGGTTTTTGGAAGGGCCTCCGCAGATCTGGCTTTAAGCCTTAACTGTTTGAAGGTTCTAGCGGGGAGTTAGGCAGTTGGTTTTTGTTCTCTCATGCAGGGGGATGCCGCGCCAAGGGACTACAAAGCAGCAGCCGGGCCAAAGTTAAATTGTTTGGAGATGTGGGGAGCAACATCTGCGGAGAAAGCTTTGAGTCAAGTCAGCACTGGGTTGCATGGTAATAAGCATCAAGTTCATAGGATTGGGTTACAGTTAGAGTATGGTAGCCCTTGCTGACCCTTAAACCACCCCACCCATGCCTAAGGTCAAAAGAATCCCCAATTGCACCTGCGGTGTCCCTAAGGGGGCGGGTCCTCGAAGGAGGGCGGTAACTATTCCCATTGATCTGAATTTGTTGCGTGGTGTGTGATTGAGGTTAGGAATACACATCAGTCTGTAGGGCTCGGCAGATTGGCACTTTCCGAAGATAATGGACTCCCAAATGTGCCTGAACAAATTGGGGATTGCTTTTTTACATATCCCAGAAAATCGCTTCGAACGTGGAAAATTCTGAAGACATGCTGAGGCTGGTCCTCTGCCCTCGCCGTACCCAGATCAAGTAGACGGCCAGGACTAAGCCCATGGTGGACAGAAGGACCTGACGAGCGTATGTTGTGGTCTGTAGCGGCTTCTAACATGGCTAGTATGGGAGAATGAGCAGTTGCACAACGCACAACATTGACATGGTGACAAGAAGAATGGTGGGGATGCTGCTTCCAGTTCTTCGCATTGACTTCTAGATAAAGCTCTCCACACACCACCTTGCAGAGTTTCGGTGCGTCTGATGTTGATTCAAGAGCAGTTGAAGGCATTTGAGGGAATGTTGCACGGATGTGGGGCTCGGGGCACAGAAGTCTGTGGTTGCCAATGGGTTCCATTGGAAGAGTCTTTGGAAAACATGTATGCGTTCCAGATCTTGGGTAGCTGCCTTCCTACAAGAACGAGGAGCCATCGAGCTAGCTGGAGCGTGCACTCCGCACGCTAAAAGCGCCCAAGAGTTGCTCCCAAACAAACTAAATCCGGCCGCCTTGTCGTGGCAGTCTTCCCCATTCGGTTCAACAATGCATTCAACAAACAGCCTCCGAATCAAAAATGCTTCAATTCCAAGCTGACATCCTTTTGCACCATTGCTTTTAGCATGTATGTCTATACGCTCCGGCTGTAAGGTCGAACTCCAAAGCCTTAGCACCTTGGAGGCCTCAGCATTAAAAGCCTCCCTGAAAGACTCAAAGCCAAATGCATCTGGCCACAAACGTTGCCCAAAGTGCATCGCGAACTTCGCAAGCTGTACAAGTGCCGTCCTCCCGAGAAACGCGCATGTCCCAGTCAAGCTCCCTTACTGGAGCTCAAAGAGGATACAATGGGGTTGCCCCAACTTCGGGTTCTCCTACTATGTACCCCAAATTACTGCAAACAACATGGAGATCCCGAGAGACGGCTTTTTTCTGACACCCCCCGCACTTGGGTCGTCTTCAGGACTACGGTTGCCTGGACACTGCCGGGTTGCTGCTAAGGAACTTAATTTGAGTAACTATATTTGGGAAGCTGTATTAATTACTATATATACCCATTATGGTAACGCAACTAAAGTTCCCTAACAGCAACCTAGACTAGGGTGACCTTGCATCTGCCCCGACCGCAAGCATTAAGCCAGCCAATCCACCTTCCTCTAACAGACTTTGGAGCTTCCTGCCATTTTTCAAAAGGGCGATAGTCTTCCAGTGTGCCTTTCAGAGCCAAAATGCCCCCGCAGACCTCAGCCCCCATCCTCCTTTCGATGGGGAAAATCTGGAAGCAATATATGCCTGAAACCATTGAGGCTAGAATATGTTGGAACCCTAAGTGGTGCAAGAATTCCCCCAACCCCAAAACTTAAAAACCTAAACACTAAAGCCTAAACTCCTAAACCCCCAAAACACCAAGGAAGGTCTTGCGCCCTCCACACCTTGGGTCGCATCCCAGGCTTGCATCCATTGCAAGCCAAGCTTTGGGGATCCCGTCCTCAGAATCGATGTGTTTAGGGTTTTAGGGTTTTAGGGTTTAGGGTTTTAGACACGCGCATCGCACAGCAGTGTTTAGGGTTTTAGGGTTTAGGGTATATGGGGTTTAAGGTTTAGGGTATATAGGGGCTATATTAGGGTTATATTGAAGTTATATTAGGGTTCTATTAGGGTTATATTGGGTTATATTAAGGTTATATTAGGGTTATATTGGGCTATATTAGGGTTATATTGGGTTATACATGGGTGGTTCTATAGTAATTTAGGGAGAATATAGGATATTGCCCCTACAATCGGGAACCAAATCTTAAAGAACACACAAAAATTAAATGGAGACTGGGGTTTAGGCTTGTTGGGGTTATTTTCGGATAAATGTAAAAGAAAATAGAAACTGGTATAGTATATTGGGGTTATATAAGGGGTAGTTTGTGGCACAAGGACAGTCCAAGGCTGAAAGCAGTGTTGGATTACGTACGTCATTTTCAGGCTTCGCCCCTATTTCCCTGTGTAGTGCGCTGCTGAACTTGTCGTTTTTGTGTGGACGGGCTTAATGAATTGGAGGAAGAGGGCTAATGTAGGCGTTTGGCACATGAGGGTGCCTGCTTGAAACAAGACTCATGCAAGACACTCTGCGTGTCTCACAGAAGGGGTATGGAACACGAAGTGGCATGCCGCATACGTCCACCGCTTCTGTATGATTTGAGGGTGGTGGGAGACAACATGTCAGGACCCTGAATGCCAAGTGTACGTTTGAACCCGCTTGCAGGGCAGCTGATTTTTGTATCAGAGTTTGATGCTTTGGGTATGCCAACTCCTGCGCTGATGATAAAGCCAACTCTCTATATCGCTGGAAATGCTGAAGCAGACGTTACTCACAACTGGAAGGGGTTTCGTGGCCCGAAGGGAACTTTAGCAACGTAATCATCCCTAGGGTCCCCTCATCCCTAGAGTCCCCTCCCCAATTGTAGTATTAACGCCTGCATATTCAATCATTCCCCTTGCGGTATGCTTAGAATTTTACTGGATATTCTCAGTATAACCCTATACAGGCCAAGTTCCCATTTAATTTTCAACGTGCGTTTCGATCTGTTGCGGGGTGGCAAGGGCATTTTCCTCCTAAACCTTAAATAATGTGTTGTTTCCCAGTTACCCCTAAACCCTAAGCTGTGTAGGAAGGATCACATCTTGCAGCCCTTAGGTTGCCCCACATCGTGAGAATTACACTACAGTCCGGTTGCTACAGAAGTACATTACGAAAGAATAGTCTCATCTACAGCAATGACTGTAGGAGGATATTGATTGTAGCCTGATTATTACTTGAGCAATTTCGGACCTAGAAGTTTTGTGCATGAATACACCATTTGTCTACGAACATCGGGTAATTTCCCCCCAAAAAGGGGCCCCAAAATAGACCGCAGCAAACTATAATCTTTACGCCTTGCTATCGGTACCCCCGAAAAGGCAACGCTAATTTTGCGAAGCCATATCGCTTAAACCCCATAAGCCACATACTGAACCCAGCTTCCATTTCATGTTCTTGTGTTTCCATTTGATTCTCCATGATCAGTACTGATCTAAGCCTCTGAACCCTAAACCCTCCACTCTATACAGTAGCTTCAGTTTGATTGTCCTTTACCGCTGTCGAAACCCCTCTTAAAACCTATGTATCCCCTATACTGCGCCAACATTTGAAAGATGAATTCTAACAACCCTCGGTAAGGCATGAACTTTCACAAGTTTAGACCCTTCATCGACGAATAATCAAGATGCTAGATTTTTCCAACCAAAAGTTCAACTAGGAAGCCTGCAAACTAAGGGGCATCGAACCCAAACCCGGACTTGTCAAACCTCTGGCCGCAAGCTTTCTCGACCAGAAAGCCCACACCAATGAACTTCAACCCAGTAGGAGTCCATAAAACCCGACTGCAGACATGAGACGCAGAATTCGCATCGATTAAAAGCATCACACAAGACGATACGCAGAACACGCGACGAAGACACTTTACTCTCCACTCCATGCACTTTCTATTCTCCCCATTCCGCGCTGCCCTCGTCACACTCCACTGTCCACTCGGCACATTCCACTCTACTCTCTGCGCTCTCGACTCCCCACTCCACTCTCCACACTCCACGCTTCGCACTCCACTCTCTTTTTTTCACGCTCCATCCTCCCCTCTCGCCACTCTCCGAACACGAGTCTCCAAAAGCTACGGCCGTCACGAGAGTCCCATCCCTGTGACGGTTGACACTTGTGAACGCGGCGAAGAAACCAGGGCCCAAAAAGCGACGAGGCTAACCAGGATGCCGAGCCTTCACGAAGGCTTGCGGACGCTTTGCCACCACAAACGCCACGATTTTACGTCACCTCCTGGACTCTTGGACCCCGACACTTTAAACGGGAACCTTTCTGTGGAGCATTCGTGAAAAATTCGGCCCCAGTGGCCTTCTGCGCAGCTTCCTGGCTCACCACCAGGACAGGCAGCAGTGTTTCCAAAGCAGCGGTAGATGGAGTTGGGCTCCTCTTCGCAGGTGGAATGGCAAGAGGGATAGCAGCAGTGTTCATAATCGTAGTGGTAACATCATCAGAACTGCAACTTCCTTACACAAACCAACGATTGCTTGCTGCTACCACTGCCACTACTATGGTAGGAGAAGGGAGATGCATAGAAGCTGGGCCCCGCCCAAAAAATGCATCAACCCCAAAGCAGCGGTTCCTAGTGTCATGAAGAGTCTCCTGACCGTGCATCGAGCTTCTGCTGCTGGACTTTCTCAAAACAGGGTCGCTTTCACAGACTGACAGACCCCGTGAAACGCGCAGTAAGCATTGTTATATGCGACCCCTTTTCGATGTGTGAGTTGAGATGAGGAAGCAGAAGCATGTTCTTTATGAGTAGGCGCGAAAGTCTCTAAGAAGGAGGGGCCAACAAGATGCATGCCAAGTATGAGGTCCCTCCATCCTGTCCGAGACCCAGAGAAAGATCTTGGGTTTCAGAACTTCTCCGGAAAGTCCAATACAAACTGGGCCCTGACAGCCCAGCAAGATCACAAAACGGTCGCTGAACGTCTGCATGACCAAGCTCTGGGAAAATCCCTCAACCGTGTGGAGTCTCCTCAACTGTGGAGAAATAGCCTGGCATGCAGTGCAGCTGACAGACCCTTGAGTGAGATTTGGAGGCTTCGTTGAATTGTCATATTCAGGGTTCCTGTAACGGGTGGTGTGTTTTCCGTGCACCATTTTCGGTACGTTTTGCTGCATGCATCATGCCAAGAGTTTTGATGTGCGGTTGCCTGAGCATCCATGCCCAAACCACAATAATGTTCGTGCTCTAGTGAGTGCGATTACTACAGCACCCATGCCCCAAACCATGATGACCGGTTCTAGTGAGTGCGATGCTTGTCTCCATTACCTCTGCGTGTGGGTCTGAGGCAAACTGAGTACAGGTGTAGGGGCCAGGTGGGGCCTAACTTGTGGGGCCAAAATTACGGGTACCATTTTGGGGGGTCCTATGATACGTAAGGTTTATAGTATGTTGAGGTCTATACCGAGGTCCCCTGATTTAGGGAAACTACCATATGTCTGGATACTACCGTGATGTGCCTTTCTACATTCGCACGTCGCTTGCATCCCAACCTCTGCATTATCCCTGATTACACAGATGTTTCTCGAAACAAGCAAGAAGCGATGTCCGGGATCAGCTTTTCAGCTCACATTCCCACTACCCCCACAGTCTTGAACACCACATTTGGAAACCCTAGGAGCACATGCGGATAAAGTAGGTATCTGTTTATTGAAGGCCGAAGATAAGCACTATTTGTAGACTAATAAGGGCCCAAGCTAGGAACTCTAATTGGTAGGTTCCCTTGACTTCCTACGGAAGTCTGCAATGAAGTCCGAAGCCCTAAATCCTAAAGAGCCCAAACCCTCACCCCAAAGCAAAACAAAAACTAAGCCATCAAGCTTAAACACTAAATCCAAAGCCATACACCCCAAACCCTAAATCGTAAATCCTAACCCTAAATTCTAAACCTTAAATCCCGAGCCCCAAGCTCTGATCAAATCAACGGCCTGGCGCCAAAACCACCCCACTGGTGCCGCTGCAGCTTGCTCCAGTCTCGCAGACTTCGCACTGCCTGACGTACCCAGGGTTATGGGTTTAAGGGTTATGGGTTTAGGGGTTAGGTTTTAGGGTTTAGGGTGGGTTTTACGGTTTAGGGAGGGGTTAGAAGGGTTCAAAGGGTTGAAGGTTTAGAGAGTGTTGAGTGTTAGATTTGTAGGGTTTCTAGGCTTTATGGGAGTTAAAGGGTTTCCAGTGTACTTGGAATTTCACGGGGCCCGCTTTGGGGTCTCAAGAATGAGGACTGTAGCATATTGGGTCCTATTCTGGAGCACCTCCTTTACGGAACTACCATGTGTAGTCCCTCACCCAAACAAACATGGAAGTCCAACATAGCACCCTTTTAAGAAGGGCCGTGGTCTCTGTAGGGCGCCACGTTTTGGCTGACATGTTTAGTTGGGAGACGGTTTACGTAAGTGATATAGGGACATAAAGGGATGATATATAAGCTACTGTCGATGTTTCCCGTATGCTTCATGGACATCGGTTCCTGTTCGAGTAGAAAATATCCTAAACTGCCAAACGGACCCCTTTGGCAACCCTAATGTTGACAGTAGCTCATATACGGGTATACAGGGGTATGTGGGTTCATATTACGGCTGGTGGGTAATCACGACGAATAAGATTCTCCGTGCCCTAACTTGGGTTGTAGCTAGTTAGTTGCAATTATCTGACTTGCAGTGACTGACTACGTACCCATGAACCTGCAAGGAGAGGTGCAAGGACTATGAGTGCACTGTCTTAAGGTCTACGGGTTCTGGGATTTCTGATGGCTAGGCAACAAGACCGGGACGGGGTTAGGAATGATCGCGCCGGCTGCTTTGACATAGAACCCGTTCACCGGCAAAGGGTCCTAAACTCTAAACCCTAAGCGTATAGTACAGGCCTCAGCGGATTACCTGAACCCAGGCCCTGTGTTGAGATGGCTCACGTTGAGGCTCTCCCATCAACGCTCTTTCAGCACTGCCACTATGCATTTCCCCTCAACACATGTCATCTAAGTCTGGGAATATTACAAGTTGAGGGGTAGAGGCAGAGTGTTTTGAATCATGCGGGATGGAATCTAAATTGCATTATGGAGAAAGCTCGTAAATTTCTGGCCCACTTGCCGTCAGCAGGTTGCCAGTGGTGGGATGAAAGACTGCAACTCAGGAGTTACGTCTTCTAAAGCGAGGATGGCCCACAAAAGCGTCAAGCGCACTCTTTCAAGGTATATCCTCACCAAGGCCATCACTCTGGAGCTACTCCGAGCTTATAACTCCTAGAGCCGAAAGTGTCCTGGCATGATTCTGAGACACCTCGATTTCCTGCTTGCCAAGCTGCCCATTCCAAAGGAAGGTTCCCTGTACACAGTGGCAATAGTCCTCAGCTGGCCGTAGGTTTTAGGTTCGGCATGTGGAATTTACTGTTGACCCATTGGCATCTCTCTGGGCTATCGGCCACTTTGGGGGGAGGAGGGCTGCAAGGCCACGCTCAATCAGGGCCGAAAAAACCAGCTTTTGGGGGCCATATATTCCCAATTAAGGGCCCCCCCCATAATGCAATCACCCGCCCCGGCCAATGATGAACAGTCAACCCAGTGACAAATGGGCTAAACATCGGGAAGATTATTCATGATTAGAGGAAATGTGTATACACATATTTAGTAAGCACATGTGCATATTAATGAAAATATATACATAAATACTTAAAACGATGCATGTATGTATGCATGCATTCTATAACGGCGCTTGATTCCTACATTGGGACTTTTCATTTCAAGTTGAAAATGTCATGCCAAGCTTCCTCCGACGAGGCGCCGTCCTTTAAAACCCAAGTGCCCGACCTCAGCGTGCGCATTTGCTTGCGGGCGAAGGACTCGAAGGCGTGATGCCTAACCCCGTATGCCCACAAGACTTACTGTTACATAAGGCGGGGTGGGGGAGTGAATATAGGGACCGATATGAGGGCATAACAAGGATCCACTCCCCCACTCTCTTCAGCACAGTAAGAAGACTGCTACGCATATGCCGCATGATCTGCCTATTGAGAACTTACATGGTGAAGTACCCACCCTCTCCAGAGCTAAAGTGCCCATAGCCAAATAGCTACGAATCTATTATGAATGGGTCCAACTCCGGTTTGTGGCTCAATGCTTTCGGGCAGCTAAGGTGTGCAATTCACGGAATTGATTGCGCTGGCTGTCTACATTGGAATTCCATTTTTGCGTTATGTTGGTGCTACCGTGACCGGACGCACGTGATGGCAGATTGGCAACTTCCTTCAACATCAACCATCAACCAGGGGTACGCGCCTGCCACAATGCTTGCTCTACATCCCCGCAACCCTAACCCTCAGCTCTACTCAAGAGTCAAAAAGTAATCCTAGACCCGCCAAGTACCCTAAAATAGGTCTATGTAGCTTCTATTTGGGGATATTTAAGGTCTATAGAGGGTACTTGGGGGGTCTAGGATGAGTATAAGACGACCCTTGAGATGAAACCAACTGCAGCTCGAGCCACGCCAGCTGCATCTTCGTTGTCCAATGCTGGGCAGATGAACGGAGTAAGGGGTATACAAGGATCTTAGAGTGGGGCAAACAACGCTTACATCAGGGCCGGTCTTAGGCAGGCCCCTCTCTGCAATTGCCTTAGACCTGGGGTCTTCTGGAATGAAATAACTAAAGCATGTGGCGGAACTATCTGGAAGATATCTGGGCTTATGGCCTCACGTGCCTGATGTCCGTATCATCTCTTGATTATTTGCCGAGTTAGGCGGCTTGGTTCCATCTAAACAGCAGCCTTAAGCTTTCGGGTCTTAGAAAACAGGGGATAGGGCTGTGGAGTATGGCATATACGTATATATCTATATATATATATATAAGTATGTAAGTATCTCTCAAAAACTCAGGGTCCTGGTCTCGGGGCATATTCATTCAGCACGTGCAGCTTTACTTGCTCCAGTCGGCCCAAGCTTTGAAACCTGCCTGGGTTCTTCATGTAGATACAATCTGTCATGGTAACAAAGGATCTGCGCCATAGTCTAAGCTCCTAATATCCCATTTACTAACCCCTATATGTACTCGTCCCCCATATAACCCCCTA
Organism: Symbiodinium pilosum; assembly: GCA_905231905.1. NCBI lineage: Eukaryota > Dinophyceae > Suessiales > Symbiodiniaceae > Symbiodinium > Symbiodinium pilosum. The sequence goes on from CAJNIZ010043801.1 coordinate 30,110, forward strand.
TATAACCCCCTCACGGAGTTTGGGCCATAGCTCATATAGGGAATGTCTTACAATCTGCCATCTATCCTTACCCTAAACCCTAAACCCTTAAACACCAGAAGCCGACACCCTTAAACCTAAACCCTAATCCCTAAACCCTAATCCCTAAACCCTCAAACCCTAAACCCCTAAATCTTAAGCCCTCAACGGCTCTGCCTTGTCGCCGCAGGAGTGGCAGGCGGTCATGCCACTCTCGTTCCTTCGTAATACCCAAAGGGTCCATGTGGCGAAAAGTTAAGGGTTGAGGGTTTAGGGTTTTGGGGTTTAGGGCTTAGGGATTTGGGTTACATGTTTAGGGTTTACGGTTTTAGGGTGTAGGGTTTAGGGTCCATGCGGCCATATCGTATAGACTTGGGCCCTAGAGTAGGTGTATGGGAAGCAGTTTGGGCCCTAAGTATATGCCATATTCCTACATGGACCCTTTGGGATAGGGTTTGAACTATGGTCTAATAATCTCCTAGTATCCCCTTCATAACCCCTGAGGAGTTTAGACTATAGCTCATAGAGGGTTTAGGGCTCAGGGTTTAGGAGTCCTGCTCCCATTACGAGGAGTGCACACGGTTAACCCCTCCATAATTTCCTTCTCAAATCCTATCGGCTGACTCCCCCAAGCCCCCCCCCCCCAAAAAAAGAGTTAGCTTTCCCAAATGTGGTAAGACGCAGCAGTAACTGAGGGCGACGCTAAAAGAGACTCCTAAATGACACCTGCAGTGGTTATAGTCTCCCTTAGATAGAACATGGGGTATATGGAGATCTTTTTATGATATACCCCAAGCCATTTTCAATCTACTTAAGGGGGACCATATCCTTTGAAGGGCTGCATGACATTCCTCAGTTTGAGCCCACAGATAATAAGCTTTCAATATGCACTTATGAAAGGCGTACCGCATTCAAAAGCTACGCACGTTCCCATTGTTTGGGAGCTGTTATATACCAAAGTTGCAACATGAGGCTCTCAAGCCTCCCCAAACCCTCCATGAAATCAACAGCCTGCTACCATTGTACCACTGCGCTTCTAGACTCGACACATGGAGAAACATACATGTCCGCTCTCACATGAAACCCTCAAATTATCTTTGGACAATGCCCAAACTTTGGCCCAAACCATTACTTCTCCACAGCCCAAGCTCAACATCCTAGGCCGAAAACTTTAAGCCTTCTCAAACCATCATGCGCCATCCTTGAGCACTAAGCTGGCTCCTTTGTCCACATGGGCACCACACACATCCCCCTAGAAACTCCAACGGTACAATCCTCCAATCTAAGCCTATCAAAGTACTATTTGCACCATACAAATGCTGCCGCCACAGCTGCGCAAACTTCCCCAGACTGCACAGCTCGCACTCCATCTGGCCATACTCCTTTGACAAATTATTGGCTTGAGGCTATTGTAAGTATAAAGATATCTACATGGGACTCCATGCTAGTGTTCGGGAAGGTCAATTAGTGCACGAAGTAAGCAACTGTGCGAGCACTTTGTAGATGACCACCATTTGGGGTGAGCTGGGGCAAGGTCCTTTCTCTTTGCCAACAAGTTGTTCCATGGGGCCCGTGACAGTCTGACAGTTTCGTTTCAACTTTTGCCCTTTAGAAGAGTCTTGATCTCTTGAGGTGTATTTAGGGATGGATACAAAAGGGGTCTACGGGGTCGACGTGCCTTAAACCATAACCCTACAACCTAGCCTAGCCTAAAACCCTAAGCTACAGGGTTGCGCTAAGGGTGTAGGGGTTTTAGGGTTTAGGGAGTTATATATGGCTTATATAGTGGAAGCGGAAATGGAAACTGCCATATTAGTTGGGGTTAGCCTCAACTACCTACAGGTTTATGGGCTATAATGGAAAATCAGATGGACAAGGACACAAACATAAACTAGAAACTGGGATGATGTAGTAGAAGAACCTCTTGATTTGTCGTCCTTTCGAGGCTCTAGCCGGATCCACGCAATTCCTTTAAATCAATTCCAGACCTCAGAGCTGAGGGAAGATTAAAGAGGGTCTGGGCAAGCGCGTCGCACTGCAAGCACAGGATCTGTTCCAGGCTCCCTTTAAAGACGCTCAAGGGTTTAGGGCTCGGGGTGGCCCAAGATGAAAGGAGGTCCAACAGCATTGAAAACATACCACACAAAAGCACGAAGTCAGCACAAATGATTATGAACGAAAGTGTATGAAAGCTTGGGAAGCCTCTAAAAACCCCCAATAGCAAGGAGTCCCTTGATTCAACAACCCGCCGCCTGCCCTAGCAGCCGGTTGGTGTAGTATGACAGGCTCAGAAACCAGCAATGGGTGCAGAGGGATAGCATGGCATAAAGTTCTTGCATAATTAGGATGACAATGGATAAAATTCCAAACTATCCAGGCATCTACGTGACGTCCACGACCAATGCAGCCCAGAATCAGGAGCAATGGCTCCAGGCTCACAGGGTGTGCAAGTAGATTGGCCCACCAGCCGCCTGAGCACTTTTTGTTGAACAGGCTTTGGTTCCTTGCGGTGACACCGGTCTGCCCACAGCTACAAACGGCTAAAGATGGCAAAGGTGATTGGCGCTCAGAGACATGCCCCAGACCAAGCAACCACACACATCCAGAAAGCCACTTTGCTGCTCTGCTTTTGATCGATTCTGGCAAGGCTTGGGACAGAAAAGCTGCATATGACAATATGTGCCGGGACCAGGACCCCGATCAAGGGATGAGGGGGCAGCGAGGGGCCGCAATCCTGAATCTGTAAACCCAAGAACCACAGCCCGAAATCCTGAACTTTCAAGCCCAAGCCCCAGCTAAATGCGTAATAAGAATACTTCATACACGAATCCCGAAGGTAAATACAAGTTCTAGGCTATAGAACACGTAACAATACGGCTTAACTGTAGAATTTGTAAGGTTATAATGGGGCCGCCCGCGCTGAAAAGACAAGGTGCTGATTGGATCCTGGCAAACATGGCCGGCAAACACGCGTCTGCGTCCCGGCCAGTGCGATAGAATACATTCCTGTTCGGGCCAAGAGCTTAAGGCTTAGGATTCTGGCGTATGCTTTGGTATCATGATGTAGTCAGTGCTGAAAGGGGTAGGTAGCAAAGAATTTGTATGGGTTCTGGAATTGTCAGGAATACCAGCTGATGCTTCAGAGCAGGTGGGCCTTTCCCATATCTCAATCTCTGAGACGTCCATGCCAAACTATCACCCTCAATACAGTTCCGAGATTCTGCCGGGGTTTCAGCATCTCCTTGCTGACAGCTACAGCTAAAAGAGTAAACAAGTAAACAGCTAACACATGTTCACCGAATGCCTGTGAAGCTAGTTAGTGCTATTCTGCTCGGAACGACTCTGACTCAGGGACAGGTCATCTTTTCAAGGATTTGGCGCCCCCCAACCCCTCAAGCCCAAAGTGGTTTAGGGGTTAGGGTCTCCAAAGTTCCAGGCCAGGCTGGATTTTAAGAAGCAAGCTGCGCATGTCAACGAAACAGGCGACGGTCTCCATGGCCATAGCCCTCATGGAAAGGCTGCATTTGGGCAAAAACTCTTTCATGGAACAGGATGCATGGGTCTCTCAAGCAGGCCGCTGAATCTTGTACATCAAGCGTGTCCTAACCTTCACTTTTCAACAAAAACGGTTGGCGCGGCCCCTTAAAACCCTGACGTACTGAACATTCTGGACAACAGACGATTCGCCACCCCCGCCCCCCAAAAAGGCCTATCCCATGAACCACACAGCCTGTAGGACACTTTCGGCAGCCCACTGCTGCCGCGATATGCTCCACAAGGTCTCCCGAAATGTCGGCTAAGCCGTCACCCGGTCTACAGTCCTTGGCACAACATCTCTTGCATGGTCTCATCAGGGCCACACCGATTTTAATCTGACATTTTCTGGTGTTCTTCGCGGAGCTTTGGAAAACTCAATGGGTACATGACATTGAGATACACAACTGCTTCTACGTGTGCTGCATGGGCAGAACATCTGGGATGCTAATGACTTTCATGGCATCCCGGGCATTTTTACCTACAGCTCGTTCGTTGTATTTCGGGTTTAGAGGACAGGGTTAAGGGCCGAGGGTTCCTTTGTAAGATTTGCTTGAGGGTACTGGATCTACAAAACAACCCGACAGCCCTCGCATTGAAGGGTTCTGTCAGATGCGAATAACAACCCTAGACCGTAAACCCTAATTACATTCTAAGACCCTAACCCTAGAACCCAAACCCTAGCAAAACCCAGCTTTGGACAAGTCGGCCTCTAGGTATTTTCCGGGGTCTTAAGTTTAGGTGGCAGGGTTACCAAAGTTGTCTGCGCTCACAGTAAGCGTTTCCCCTAAACCCCAAACGATGTTTCTGCTATACATTTGTGGCACTATAGGTCTGGCGTCTGGGCCCGGTTTCTGGGTTTGCGCTGACATTCGAACGGGTTAAGAATTGTTCAAGGCACAGGATTTTGGGACTGAAGGCAAGTTCTGCTGCTTTTGTTCAGAATTTACGTAGGGATCATGGGAGACGCTCCGTTCATTTCTGATGCCTGGACCTACAGAACCCTAAACTGCACACACTGAACCCCAAAACCGTAGTCCTATAGGCTTAGTTTGCTGTAGGGCCTGCATGATCTTGGTGCAGGGCTCTTCTGGGTTGCTGTTAAGGAATCTATTAAAGTATGTTACAAAAATCAGGAAAGCCTTTTGTTTACAAAGCTCCCAGGCATGGTAGCTTGCCTTAAATTGGTTAACAGCAGCCCAGTCTTCCTCATATTCAAAGGCTGGAAGCCTTAGACTTTCAGACCTTCAGGTCATCACGTCTCAATGGTAATTCCAACTGACTGTAGCCCAACACCCCGCGCCATATGTGCCATAGTCTAAACTCCTAGTATCCCCCTTAATATCCCCTATAATACTGCCCTATATTTCATCCCCTATATAACCCCCCTTAAAGGAGTTTAGACTATAGCTCATATGCCAGAAGCTCTGAAAAGCTGGAACCCGATTCCAAAACCCAGCTATCGGCTCTGCAAGCCCTACTCCTAAGGGTCCAAGTACCTAATAATGATATAATTAGGTTTTTGAGAGGGGATATATAGGGGTATATAGGGTTTAGGGTTTAGGGTCCAAGTACCTAATAATCATATACTTACCCCAAACCTGTACTACAATTACTATGGCCCAGAACCCAAGCACCTAATTATCAGTTACTTGGACCCTCCGGGTAAGCCCCAAGCCTAAACAGAGATGATCAGCTCTGAGTGCATAGAGCCCCCTCCAAGCAAACCCATAATGGAGCTAACCACCTCCAGTGCGCTTCTTCTTTAATTCCCTAAATCTAAGATTAACCCCTCCAACTCCCCTTATGTTATTAAGTCTTCCCAATATACTATAACATACCCCAATGGCATTACAATGGGAACATTTGATACTAGGGGGGAAGGGGATTCACCCTCTTCCCAGCTGAAGAGTCTGTGATGCTTGGAATCCACGATGTCCATTTTGTCTCCTGCACAATTTAGGCCCCATTAAGCGCAGCAAACAACTTACGTGATTTATCTGCAAACGCAACTGTTGGAATTACAAACGCTTACGTGCGCGGGCTAAAGGGAACCATGGAAGCAGTGACTGTTAAGGATTGGGTGAGCTAGACCATAAACCCTTAGCCCCTAAGTACGAGGAAGGGGGTTAGGAGTAGCCAAGGCAGGGCCCTAGTTGCAGCTCAATGTTACTGGTGGTTAGTGGGAGGAACAAGACTATAATAAGTATCAGGGAACATAATATGTATTTATATATATATATATGTATATTATCAACCCCATATCTAACTAGCTTTGAGACGTCACTTGCACCATGGAAACCCCGGCCCTGCGTGCCTTGCATAGGCTCTCATACTGCCATGTTGCAGCGTCTTGGGCATCAACACTTTAGTGCCCACATGGCTACTGGCAAAGGCATCGATCTCAACAGTCTGCGAGATTCGAGGTAAGTTTTGAGCGGCAAAGTCTCTTCAACACACCTGCGAGTAAGGCCTTCCTGTGACCTTCCATGCCTAAGCCAGCTGCGTTCCCTTTAGCAGGGATTAGGGTATACATCTTGCAGGCAAGCACAGGGGGCCATATTCATCACAGCATGGGCAAACAGCTTCATTTAAACCTAAGGGTTCTGCATCATGGACCCACGGGAAAGGGAAAACGTGCTAATGGTAAACCCTGATTACTAACTGCACAATCCCAGAACAGTACCCAACAAAACAAGACGGAATATGACAACAAGAGCAGGGCAGGGATGTTCTGGAATTCCGTCCCTGTGAAATAGGTCTGCAAGCTGTGCTTCTGCTTCCAGATAGGGATTCAGGGTCCAGGCTGCAATCCCTCACCCTAAATCGCTCACGACCCCACGGTACCCCAAAAGGGGCCAGCATAAATGAAGACAGAGGAAAGGGACCTTGCGAGGCCTTGCTTCGTGTCTCCCTGCCAGATGAAAGTTACGTCATATGAGCCCTGAACTGATGCGTATACTACTGTCACAAAAGATCCAGGACGCCCTATCCATCTGTACCATTAAGGAGGAGCGCAAACAATCCCACCAACACTCACGCAACACAGTACAGAAAACCTAGATACAGCCTGCACGAGCATGCGCCCAAACTCCTGCCTAGTATCTTTCATCGCCCCCTCACACAAACAACAGTTTTACAAGGCTGAGGCCTGAAAAGGATCCGCAACTTTGAGAAGTCCTGTGCCCTCAGCCCGTCTCCTTATTGAAGCTGAATTAGGACAAAGGGTACTTACCGTTATCATGAAGAGGTTACTGGGGAACCTAACCATAAATGTCAGACATGCGGCCTTTGCAGTCTGACATCAAGAATCCTGATCGCAAATTTCAGATGACCATATTCGGAACATACAAAAGCGTAGGAAACCCGTGGAAATCTGTATAGCGCCTACAAAAGGGGGTCGAAAGCACGTAGAAAAACCGTAGCAAGACCATAAAAAGGCGTAGGAAACCTGTGACCATAAAAAAGCTTTTGAACGCCCGTCGTTCAAAACGACCGCAAATTGACGATTATGGATTTCCAGGTGCCAAAAATAAAAAGGGAAAGGGGTACTACTGGGGTACCTAGATGGTTTAGGTGGACCATCCACATCCTGTAATAATGACAGGGATAATGGTGATTGTATTCGGGTCCCCCTGTATTCCTGCTATACCACTATTACAGGGTGGGGGGTTCCACCTAATTCATGATCATTTGACGACCCACCGGACCATTCATGCACTGGCAGAAAGCAATAGACAAATACTAATCGGGCACCTTGTATGTAATTAGCAAGCAATGATCCCTACAATCCCCAACTTTTCCTGTAAGAGCAGCACGTAATTTCAATATTATTCCTTCAACCCTTTTGAAACTATAAAAAGAAAGATAACAACAATAGAATATGCCCCAAACCCCTTTGCTTAACCCTCAACCCTAAACACCCTAAACCCTAAAAACCCTAAACCCTAAAAACCCTAAACACTAAAAACCCCAAACCCTAAACACCCTAAACCCTAGGCTCCTACCGTGAAGCTGGAAGCTTTTGCCTGCCTGCAGCAGCCACGAGCACGCGGCAGCCCAGGGGTCGGGGGTGGACATTCCAACCAACCTCGTGCTTTAAACTTGCGGGTGCTTAAGGGGGTTTAGGGTTTAGGGTGGTTGGGGGGGGATCGGTATAATGATGCCTACATAAAACCCATATTCCCCTGTCATGGTACCTACATTCACTGCTCCACTCCCCCTTCAGCACCATCAGGAAAATCTTGGGGCTTAGGACTTAAGATCAAGGGTTTGTCTAGCGTTGCTTGAAGGTGTTTGATCTAGCCTTTAGGCGCATCTAGACCAGCCAAGGTAGATTTCTGGGAGGTCCTGAAAAGAATCCGAATCTACAGGTGGGGCTTGCAGTTCAGGACTTTGGGTTCGGACTTTCGGGTTTGGGATTCATAGCTTACGGCACCTTGGGGTTAAACTTATTGTGGGATCAGGATTTCGGGCTTAGGCGCCAACATGGGCACTTCCAGATCCAAACAATGTGGGGGATTTGATTCGGTGAGGGAGCACAACAGCATTCACGAAAGACTATATAATGAATTATTGGAGGTTATGGGGCGGCTACCTTATGGGGATCGACCCCTCCCTTCCCCACTAACAACCAATAGGTCAACCCTAGAGCTTCATACCCCTTTAAACGCGTATTTGCCACTGCATTTTCCACTTGCTTTCCACATTCTCATGCCCACTAATAAGCACTAAGCTGCAGGTTCAGGACTTTCGGCTGCTCCTGATAATTGGGGAAGTCAATATACTATACCCTTATTTTAGGTAGCTGTTAAAGGGGCCCCTCAATCTATGGACTGAACCCTATAGACCCCTACATAATGTTTGACTCTCCACTCTTTGGGGTAATCCCTCTATGTCCCTATATAGAATGTCCAATCCCAAACTGATACCCTTTCTGGCTTCAAATCTTGCATGACTTGCAATTTTATCGAATGCCCGTCCCCGTGCGTAAAGGGGCTCAAGAAGGCAACTTAGGGCTAAAGAAACACCATGGCCATGGCACTTAGCACCTCTAGGAAAAAAATAGCCTTTTCAGTAGCTTATAATTGGGGATTTAGGTTTCAGCTTGGGAAACCCCAAGAATAAAGCGTCCGAGGTCCTGGCTAAGTGCCGAAGCGTGAAAAGACTACCACATGATGCACGAATAGCCCCTGTAATATGTCCCAGATCTACACTGAAAAAATACAACACCCAACCCTACAATCTATTTCGAGAATGTTCAAAGACCAAAACTACTTTCCTTCGTTGGCCCGCTAGAGCCTAAAGCCTTTGGTGAAAGTAATCATCTGTATCTGGTGCGTAGTCAGCAATGAAGCGATGGATCCCTGCAGTAGCCATGTCCCTTTCACAATCTATCAGAATTGCCGATAACCCATTCCCCCATACCCTAGCATGCACCATGTTCACCATTGCTGTCCGTCACAATTGTTGGGCAATCTGCCTTTACGAAGACGTCGCACAGTCGAGTTTGTGCATAGCTCCGGGCTGTACTAAGAATCAGGTTCCTTGTCTCCCAGAATTGCAACCCAATTTGCGTTGTCAGCATCTTTGTCATGTCGGCTTCCGTCACTTGCAGATTCTGTACCAACGACACCGCCAGCGGAGCGACCTCGTCGAAGCCTCACGGGGTCTGATGAGGATCTTGGGCTTGCCTCTTATGATATCGGAGATGTATTATCTACCATCAATCTGGACGCATAAGGTGTTGCACGAGGGAAACTTGCCAAGGCTGCAGTGGCACCCCGTGGGCTTGCAAGCGCAGATCATTACCAAGATCTCGAAACACGAAGAGAAACAACAAAGCAAAGTACATTGGCACCACCTGGATTAGCGGACTAGGATTTGGGGCTGTGAGGTAGTGAGTCACTGGAAAACTTCCATACCCTTTCCTGGCTTCGACCTGCCGAGTTCTCCCTCGCTGGCCGTGGCAAGCACATGGCCCCAACAAGCGTTGCAAATAGCTGTGGCGAGTATTCTCTGGGACCGCATCATCCGCACCCTTGATGCAGGCCAGGTTCAGGAAAGTTCAAAGCAAGACAAGGAAATATCTGTGCTTGCGCTTGCGCGCTCCCAAACCGAAAGAACAAACCACTGACCGCAAAGGGCACTGGGTCCTCCCAACTGGAACCTCCAGCATTAAGGTCTGCAATTCCTGGCCTTACGCATAGCGTCATCAAATTCAATCCCAAAGCTCCCAACCAAACGAAACTCCTCAAGTTCCCGTTACTATCAGCGGCATGCACGTCTCGAAGCGCGAGAAAATGGAACAGCCATACACGCAAACAATCTCCAACTCTCTTTCACCTCACACTGTGATGCTTCGCGAAAAACCATAACACATAAGCCGTCTAGAGTAGCAATAACCAAACACAGATCAGGGTGTCAGCAGAGGTCTTGCTGGTGGCTTCATGTCTACCTTGGAGGAATTGACAGTCCACCCTAAACCCTTAACCCTAACTCAGCCAAACGAACCACAACCTGATCCCTAAGATTTCCGCAGGTCCCAAACCCCTAACTCAAAATTCTCAACCCGAAGCCTACGTCCTGAAACCTAAAACCTCAAGCCCAGAATAGATGGAAGTTGTATAGGGCCCAACGCAAAACACAAAACCCGCACAAAACACGCCCAAAACTCCGGACGTGAACCGCATACAAATTCTATAAACCCTCTAAGCCTTAAGCCGTAAGTCGAAAACCCTACATCTCATAAACCCTCAGACCTACGCTCTGAAAGCGCTAAAACCTAGATAATGTAGCAGCTTTAATTTCTCTTCAGCTATCTGTATCCTTAATGCACGCTTTACATCCCATACCGCATCACTTTGGGGCCTATGTATCCCCTGTACTTCCCCTGTGGAATCCTTCGAACGGCCCCATGTAGCCACCATCAAACCCCTGCAAAGGGCCCCCATATTTCCCCTACAACATCTCTTGCGTCCCATATATCTGCTTTTTAAACCAGGACTCTCTGAGGTGCCTGCAACTAAACCTTAAACCCTGAAACGGCCAAACACTAAAACCCCAAACCCTAAACCGTAAGCCCCAAACCCTTAACCCTAAACAGCCTGCGGCTTCCAGGTTTGCCAGCCAAGTATGCGGGCGCTGGGAGCCTGATCCCCACACTAACATGGAATCCCGAAAAGGATCCGACATGAAGGTAAGGGTTTTTTTGATACGCAAAAAAGGACCATAATTTGGACAACCACACATTTTTCCAAGAGGATCCTACATGAATGTATAACGTATATACGTATACATCATGTCTGTTTAGGGTTTAGGGTTTAGGGCTTAGGGTTTAGGGTATATACGTATCCAACAAGGGTATTTGAGTTGTTCTCAAAATTATGGTCCTTTTTTCGTTATAGAATATATTACGGCACTTTACATTTAGGGTATCAAAATGGGACCTGAATTTTGGGAACGATCCATACAACGTATATATGTATGTATATACGCATCCATAAAATGATGAAAATAATCAAGGGGCCTTAGATAGATAGCTCGACCCCTACGTGAAGGCCCTATCTAAATATTGTAGTGATAGGGTCCTTATATGTCATTTTCTAGGGGTTGGGTAACTAAAATCCCTTGGTTGAAATAGACTACTGGTGTACACCACAGTCCTTTTCAAACTAGGAAGTTGCTAAAAAGGTGGCTCAAAGTTGAGGAGGATTTGGGATTTAATTAGAAAAATGGTATCCAACGTGCTGGTTTCCAACCCCCACCGCACAACCGTTGGGATCTTTGCAGAACGCTTCTAGGAACCCATATGCAGACCTGAGAAGGTCACTACAAACTGTGAACATCTCATGCTATCCCCAAAGACGATGTAGATGTGGATCACTATAGCCGTATAGTGGCCCCTGTATAGTCCCCGTCCCCACCCATGTAGTATTAGAATACTTCTAAAAACGGACCGGATCAGAACCCTTATATGACGCCCCGAACCCCAGTTTCCACTTTGCCTTCCATTTCCTTTTCCGTTTGACTTTCTTTCGGACATGGGTTCCCTACTACGGACTATAGTAGGCGGGACTAAACTACCCGAGGGAACCCTACGTCTACTGCCTCCTACACCCAAATCCCTGAACCGCCCAAACCTAACCCCTATACCCTGATCACTGGACCTTAATCTCCGATCCCGAAACCCATAGCCCTAATGTGGCACTCTCTTTCGTGTTGGCACCCCCCCAACGTTGAAAGAGGGGATGGTCTGGAGTCGGTTAGGGCCCCAAAGCCAAAACACATTCAAGAGGGTCTTCCGATCAATGGCCTGGAACTGATTAATCGGAATAAGCGGCGGCCAAAACACATTAGATAGAGTCTCTTCACTAAAAGCAGCGCAACATGAATCACTAAACACTGAAGCCTAATCCCTAAAGCCAAAACCATAATCCCTAATCTCAAAACACTAAACCCTAAGCCTTAAAGCCAAATCCCCCATCCCAACACGCTAAACCCTAATCCCTAAACCCTAAACCCTAATCCCTAGACCGCAGTGAAGGCTAGGGCGCTGTAGACCAGCCGGGCATATTCCGTCTGATTGTGCCGGGGCAGGATGACAAGCTGCGGAGACTGCAGCACGAGGTTGGTATCCTGAGCTTCTTACATGTAGTGGTATATATGGATAATGGAAAATAAAATGGAAACTACTGTAGTATATTGGGATTACTGCTGGGTGCGGAAAGTTCGACCCACCCGATGATCACAGCCGAAGTCTCTTGCAAGTAGCAACATGTCATGCCCCTCTTCCCCCATAGACTCCTCCACAAGGGTCCCCCCAGGCCTCCTCCGGAATTAAACAGTATTATATTTTTTAAACGTACCTAAATTACTCCGCTAGCCTGGCAAATGGANNCCGCTCCTCCGCAAGACCCGTCTAACACGTAGTCCCCGAAATGTAGGTCAGTAGCTCGAAACTTTCCAAGCCCCGATGTATTTTGGGACAACGCAGAAGAACATGGAAACTACTAACTGGTTCTTAGTAGGTAATGAGGGAATGTATCATATAATATGGAGACTATATAGACTATATAGGGATTATTTTCCCTTGTATTCCCTACTGAGAACCAGTGAGGCGAGGTATGCATATTACGAAAAGCTCGTGTCTTGTACAGTAATAACTGTAGGAGACTTTAGGATATTGCCCGGTTATAACTTAGGTTTTTCCTTATCTACGCCTTCGGGAGATTCCGCAACGCCAAGCGCTTGCGTCCGTTCATCGGTTTTGCGGCTTCAGATCAGCATGTATTGCTTCATTGGGGCTACGGAGCAGTTTAGGCTTAGGGGCAATGCCCCCGGCGTGATGCACGTAACTTACAGAAGACCCTAAACCCTAAACCCTAAATCCTGAACCCTAAACCCTAAACCCTATAGTAGTTTGCAATTTATTTTCCATTATCCCCAAAATAACCCTGAACCCTAAATCCTAAACCCTAAACCAGAAGCAATGACCAAAAGAAGGGGGGAAAAGAAGGGGGGAGATGCACCATGCTTTTCTTCATCGTGTTGCCTAGGCGCGCGGGGTTTCTTTCGCGAACTACCAGTATCATTGTGAAGTCTGTTTGAGCTACCTATACCAACACCATACAAGTAGTGTAGGGACACAATATAGGTACACTAACTTCTTAGAGCCCCTTCAACATGAGCATGAGTCGTGAGCACAACGCTGTTTTAGGGCTTATGGTTTAAGGTTAACAACGGCTTAGGACCAATAGGGTTCTAAAGCTGAGCTCCGACATCAAAAGCCCTGAGAGCTAAACTCTATTAGGATTAGGATAATTCCTTCCAGCACAGATTTGAAGGCAGAGGCTTAGGTGTTCGGGCTCAGCCGCATAGGTTTACGTAGCTTTCATGGTAAACCCTAGGCGATAGATCCCCAGAGTAGCCTCAGCATAATCCTCAATAGTTTAGTAACTAGTATGTTTCCATTTCATCCATGCAGTGATTCCCTACTTACAACCAACAAGTTTTGTAAAAAGGTTGTCGGGTGTACACGTATGGCATACGAGTGTACACCCTTCCTCAGCCCATAGGAGCTTCCTGGGAGTTTGGCATCTATGTAGAACAAACAAGAGCAATCTTGACTTGGGAGATGACTTTCCTGTGGTGCAAATGATGTTTCTGTACAACTCCGTGGTTCCTTTCATGCATTTGACTTGGGAGATGACGTTTCTGCACTACAAATGATGTATCCTTAAAACTCGGTTGTTCTTCTCATGCATGCTTCGAAAAGGAGTTGTGCTATCTGTGGCCAAATGCAAGCTTCAGATTTAGGGCTCTGTCACTTGCTTACGGGGACTGTCTGCAGCAGCTAGCAGCTGACCCACAGCTCTGTCAGAACCCCTCTGCAGGCTCTAACAACCTCCTTGAGAATCCAGCCATACACCCAAAAACCCTAAGAAAGGGAACCTAATTAACATGCCTTGCCAGAATGAACAGACTGAATGGACGGCATGGACCCAAACAACTCCGCCCCTCTCTGCTAGAGTTGTGCTACTGTATTGCTTCTTAGCGTTCAGGGGGCCCTAAGTTGGCATATTTGAAGATGACGGAAGCCCAGCATCTGGACTCCACCAGTAGGTCAGGCTCTCGAACTCCTGCATTTTGAGCCCCTCATCTCAGGGCGCCTATGGTTGAAAAGGCCAAATGGCCCCCGTGCGCAGGGGGAAGACGACTTAAAAATCTCCAGGCTTCAGCAGTTGGGGGTGTAAGTGGCTGCAGCATCTTCTACATGGAAATGATGAAGGCTTTGAGAGCCTGTGCTCCGCGACCGGGCTTAACGCACACTGCATATGTACTTATGTATATAGGGATAACGGGAAATGGAAACTACTACATAGTCCCAGCTTCTATGTTTGTTCCCCTGTTCTTTTCCATTTGATTCCCCATTCCTGCCGTCCAATTCATGGCTGAGGGTTGTGGTTCCTAGCAAAAAGGCATCACTCGCGTGAATTTCAAGTACGGACCATCCACAGCCCTGTGGATTTCTCAAGCACAGTCTCTCTATCCCCTAAACCCTAAATCCTAAAACCTTAAATCACGTATACTAGGGAAACCATATAAAGTAATCAAGCATACACGTTGCCACGTACCCAAGAACACCTGGTGAGCGTCCCAACCTTTACTCAAATTCTGTTTAGAAGTTCGGAGCAGGAAGGGGCCTCAGAAGATGAACAAATTCTGATGCGCTTCGCTCCTTGCATGGGCAAGGAACCTCAGTGTTTCGGATCGCTTTTAACTTTGGAAAAAATCGGAAAATCTTGAGTCTTGTCTCCAGCGCAGCACAAGGCTGAGCCAGACACAGCAAGACTTGAGGTTTTACTGCAAATGCCGTCCCCCTGAGAAGGTTCCCAAACTGAACAGTCCCCGGGCAATCCCCGCACTCTCCAGCAATGTCCTTATGAGAGCAACCTCCAGAACAGCATATATCCAACAAATACAACCGCCCAGCAGTTAAAGCTTCCTTCAAAGTACAGGATGTTTGAACAGTCCTCAGCCTTCCGACCCTTCCCCGCTCCTGGTTCAGAGGACCCCATTGCCCCGACGCCGCCGTCGCGATTGCCGCAGGCATGTTGTGAAACCTGCATCCGTGGCTCCGGGGGGGCTGCAGGCCTTTAAGCTCAGGGTTTTTGTTCGCTTGAGGCATGGAGATTCAACCCTGATCGACAGCCCTGACTTCCCGCCACCACTCCCATGATTTCATCAAGGCGTCGACGATCCCAAGCCAAAACAAATTCAAAGTGGCACATGTGTCGGATTGAATTTCGACAAGCAAGTCAGGAACCCAGCTACGATGCCTCAAAACAACTCCACCTCCTGTGCCGTGCTCAAATTTAGCTGACCATGATTTGGAGGCCATGCATGGTTCACGTATTGTAGCAACGCCGTCCAACAGAGTCAACCGCTGAAAAGTAGTTTCCATAAATAGGTGGACCCCAATATAGACCCCGAAATACTATAACCCTTATTATTACTATTGGGACACGAAAATGGAACCCCTAATTTGGGGGAATCCCCACGCTCCAAACCCTAAATGACCCCTATATAACCCCTTTAAAAGGTACCTCTAATTTAGCGAGACCCCCCCAAAAGTCTGGTTCACGTCTGCAAGCTGGGCGGCGAAATGTGCTGCGTCAAGTGGAGCATCCCCCAACCGTCTCCACCTGTAATCCTGAGGTTCAGGATTTAATATTTAGGGTTTGAGCCTTTATGTTAGGGGTTACGGTTTAGGGTTTCTGCGAATTTTTGTAGAGCTGGAAACTGAATGCTCTAGATTAATTACTCGCCTCTCCCAAATGAACCCCTCCACCCCCTTAATAGGCATTCTCGCAATGTCGTGGGATTACTCAAGTTTGTGTTTAGGAAGGGGTTGTGTGGTTAAGATCTTGGGAGGCGAGAAAACGGCTTTGGTTGTACGCTGGGCCATGTTTGACTGAACCGCAGCATATAGAATATCTTGAGATCCGCAAACCCGAGGGTTTAGGGTAAGCCCTGAGTCTCAACTCCACACACCATTCATTGAGAAGTTGTTGAAATGTTTTGTAAGCAACGGCAGAAGGCGAGGGGAATCCTTCGGATGAGCGGAAGGATGAACTTGAAAAGCAAAAACCGACAGCTTCTCTGATATATCTTAGATGGACCCCCACACTGTAGTAGCGACTATGAGGGATAATAGTGGGTATATCATGGTCCAATAATGACACTATTACAGGGTGGGGGGGGGCCCTTCGATATGCATCTGGAAGTTCCCAAAGTTAGGGTCCCATTTTAATATCCCCTAAATGTTAGGTGCAGTAATGTAATCTATCACTAAAAGGGGCCCATCATTTTTAAACAACCCATCTCTTCACCCTGAATTTAAAAGACACCCAACCCCTTCTATTGGACATGCCAACAATGAACATGGGCTCTTGTAGGGAAAATTTGATGATCTTCTCCCCCTAAGAATAACCCCCCAACCCCCTACAAATCAATGCTCCCGCAACATATAAAGGATGGCATATCGAAAGGGTGCTTAGCACTGAGAGGGGAGGGGGTAGATCTTATGGGGAGGGGATTATTTGTCTGGGCTGTTAAGTGCCGTAGGGGGAGGTGTTTGCAACTGTCCCTCACCTTCAGCTTGGAAACCAGATGTGGGTTTCCAAAAAAGGTGACCCTTTAAAATGGGTAGGGTTTAGGGTTTAGGGCTACGGTCAGTATACTTAACTACAAGAAGGACCAAATGTCCACCGCACAGGGTTCCTAAACAAGCCTAACATTTACAGTAGTAGGGCGTTTCCAGAAGTTGTGTATATTATATAGGTCCCAACGTTTTCGCGAATCCGCTGACAGGACTAGAGTATTTGGGGTCATGTTGGGGGGACGCCTGTTTCTGGAAGTGCCGAAATAGGTGTGGGTCAGACTTGGAAACTCACAAAAAACTACAGGTCTACCGGGAAAGGACCTCGCGAGTAAAGGAAATGATGCTTTGGAAGGAAACAGTGCGACACTTACGTATTGGAATTTAGACTGGCTTTTTGGCGGCAGTGTAAGCACAAGATTTCTTGCAATGCTTCTAATTACAACTGGGAGACAAATTCGGTGCCCGTGGAAGCCATGGACGATAAATGGGGGTTTCCCAAAAATGGGGGGACCTTTTGGGGGTCTCTAGAATAAGGAATACAATAGTTTCGGGTCTGGGGAACTACCAAATGGGAACCTGCCGAGCCGCAATGCTGAGCAATTCGCAGGCTGCGCACGGCAAGCGGGAGATGCGAACCACTTCCCTTGATAGCACTTGAGGACCTGCCAGTGCATGTCTGGCCGCTGCAAGCATCTAACGGAGTGTATGAAGGACCTTCAGTCGTCCACAGTTCTGAATTAGAATCAGAAATTGCACGCGCCGTTTCTCTCTTTCAAATCGAACATCACTCGCTATTGCACTCTGGGATCTCTTGGGCATAGGAGGAGGTTCTCAATTTCAACGTGAGCTTGCAGATTGCTGCTCGTTACCTGGACTTCGGAACGGAAGCTTCAAAGAGCTGCGGTTTGCAACTGTGCCAACGTGCTTCCTCCCCCCGAGCGAGCAGCTTACCTTACCCCAAGTTGCACGAAAGAGGATGGCCAAAACATGACCCACAACAGCACCCACCTTTTCTACTTCTTGGAAATCCCTAGCTCAAGACTTGTGGTTCGCACCGGCGAAGACATGAGTTGGGTGTTTCTCAGGATAAAGAATTGCAACAAACTGCTGCGTGCTCCGTTGAGAGCGCAGTGTTCGGGTTGAAAGGCGGCTGGCTGAGAACTACAGAGTGCGTGATGTCAAGCGGGGGAAATTGTCCAAAGTCAGTCCCATCAGGCCTGCTGATTCTTACTGGCTAGCAGGACGAGAAACCTGGATAACTTGGAACTTTCCGGCGCTGGCCCGAGGAGCCAGCCACGTGCTGTTGCAAGCGCAAGCTACCGAGGCAAGCCAAAGTCGGCACCAATTACCGTACAATAAAACTAAAGTTGAAGCATTACACTAGTTTTCGCACCTTCTTGCCATCGACCTCCTCAATCCCGTCGGCGTCTCCCGTCGCGGCAAAATAAATCTGAGCAGCGTGTTATGAAAACTATCGGGCTTAAATAGTTGGGCGGCCAACATGTAATGTACCCGACGGAATTGTGTCACAGCAAATGCAGGGTTGCTTTTACGGAGCCGCAAAAGTGTTTTGGCAGAGATATCAGTGTAGATTGGCTTTTGGGATCCTCAGGAGTTTATGCCCGAAGGGATCGCAAACATATCCTGCCACAAATTTTGTGCAGAATAGAAGTTCCCCTTATTATTTGGAAGCCTCAGCATCTGTTGTAATGCCCTCTTCTAGTCGGATGCGCGGGGTACAGATCCAAGAGAACCCAAGCTATAAAACAGGAGGATGTTGCTATCCCATTGCTACAATTCCTATCGTCCTTGGTACCCAAATGCTGAATCATTCGGGTACTTGGGGCTTTAGAGGATCGGCTCTCGCATTGCGCGACGCCCACCCAAAATTCATGCGATTTCTTCCAGCAAGCTCCGAAACAGTACACCCTGAACCCTCAGATTCGAACAAGCCCGACCCCTGACCTCCTAAGCTAAGTGATGTTTCTGTGACAAACCGCGTTACTTTGGCTACATGGTGCTGTGCTCACAGTATGACTTGCCAGGAAGCCTGTTAGGATGGAGTCTTCTTTGATAAGTGAGGTGCTTGGCGTGCTGTGTGAGGATTACCTGTGACCCCGATTACCTACAGTTTTATGGGTTATACCTACCAATTAAGGGGTAATCAGTATTAAACTGTAGGTAATTGGGGTTGTAGGTACAGTTCATGATGCCCTCAACCCCAGGCCTTCAACCCAGCACTCCGAACCAGGCCAATCAAAAGGGGTTAGTCTGATGCGGCCGGTTGAGTCCCTCCGCTAAGCATGAAAAGAACACGCTCCCCTATTAATAAGGAGCTTCCGAAATACAGAAGGGATACTGTTCACATATTTCTTGTCAAGAGGCGGTTCCTCTCCTGGTAGGGGAGGGGATCTAAGCCTGAACCCTAAAGGCCAATGTAACTGCAGCTTGGGGGCATCCGCAATATCGGGATAAAGGCTTTGAACGCTCTCCTTAGTCGTGTCATCGGAACAGAGAGGGGACAAGCCCACTGTCCAGTGCAAGGACACAAAAATGGCCTGACGGCTCCGCCATTCGCCAAGCGATGCTCAGCGAGCGGCTTGTTGATCCATGACACGCTCCTACTAAACCCTGCTGTAGGTCCCTTGTAGGCAAATTGCATAACGTAGCACAACTTCCACAGCTACGTACGATGCATCTGAATGGCAGGGAAATCGTAATGTGGCTGAACCTACCTGGTCATTCCGGGCTTGTGGATACTATGGATCGGAAATTAGCCTAATGAAGCCAGGGCTACGGCTCTTCAGCACGGGGTTTCTGGAATCTGTCAGATCTTAAATTTGGTATTTGCAACGTGGCGCTCAGCCACGTGACTTATGAATCTTTCCATGCCCGCTTTGTATAAATCAGGGTTCTGGCAGGCGCCAGATTTTTGTTCTGAAAGGTGGGATGAAAGTCAGGGAGGGCATTCCCCATAAACCCGATATACAACAAATTTATGTATATAACTACGTGCGTGTGTGTTTATATATGAATTTGTTCAAAGGTAGACACCCGCATTACTTTGTGTAGCACACACGATAACTCTCAATACGCACCCATATAAGCCGTGGTGAAGCAGCCCCTCAATGCTCCACGCAAACACACCTGTAGAGTCGACTGAGGACATCCCACGAAAAGCCATCCTATGCGGTTCCCTATTTGTACGCGAAAAACCTAGATCCCCGTATCAAATTCTTTACCCATTTTCTCTTCGACGTGATTCTCCACTATTCTTGTACACAGCTAAATACCCCAATATACGTGTCTTTCAAATACCTAGGACCTAGGCTGATCGAAAATACCTAGACTAAGCCGCCATCTACCAAACTGGGCGTTTTCCAAACCAGGTTTTGTGTCCCTCTGGAGGCAGCCTCCTTATGCTGAGGAGGTGATCATGCTATTAAGGCCTCAGTGTGTAGACAGGACACCTCTACCCTAAAGGCTCTCAAAGCTCAAGCACGGAACGGATGCACGAGGCTTTCCATGCTGGCTCTCGATCAGAAGACTTTTCCTAAGCAGCCTCACCCCTCCTAGAATTGCTTCAGGCTTACGAAGGAGGCACTGACGCGTACAAACCTGAAAGTGCGTAACTTTTCCTGACACAATCATTTTTCATCAGTATTGCTGCTTCTTCTGCTGCTGCTGCTGCTGCCGTAGCTGCTACTTCGACCATCTTCGACCACTAGTCAGAGAGCAGCCAAGTTGCTGTGCAACCTTTGAGGCGATCGAGAGGGATCTGATGAACTTGTGCAGTGTACTTCTCTGGTGTGTACCTGGATTTCGGCAGGCCTAGACACGAAGAAGCGTTTGCGCTGCCCCTGCCCTGTATAGGTTTGTCAGACATAGCTTTCGGCAGAGACTATTGTGGGAGGGCAGAAAAGACCAACAGCGATCCATGAATCCGATTTTTAAGCTTAAGTGAATTTGACTTAGGGAAACGTAGGTCCTAGACGTGTCGACTTCAGGATCAAGGTAGTAAGTCTTGCAGTTCGATATCCTACGTTATGGGTAGTTCCCAAAAATAGGGTCTCATTTTGGTACCCCTAAACACTAGGTCACCAGGTGCCGTAGTATAATCCATGACTTGGAGAGCATCAGAGCATAGGAGCACATTAGCTTCTGATGCGCCAGTGCACGGAATTTTGCTCATCCCCGGAAAGCAGGGCTTCAGTAATTGCCCACAATTCCCTTCAACTTGCGTAGGGCTCGGAACCATCACAGCCAGGATGCCAATTTGCATCATAAGATCGATAGTACTCCTGCGCCGTGCAGGCAGAAGGTCGGTCGCATAACGCATGGTTGGAGGACGTTCTTTATGGTGCATGGCGTTGACCGTCTAGGTGTCAAATTTAACGGTCACCTCCTGGCACCAGCCAACTCAACCCAACTTGACTCTAGAAGAATGAATATGGCAACTGCATCGCATTAACTGCGGGCAAGAACAACAATTCCTGTGCGACTGAGCTCAGATGTCTTGCGCAATAGAAGGACATCACATGAAGATGAAGCCTCGTCTAGTCTATAACGAAACCACGCCACATCCACACAACATCCCGCAATAACCAACGCAACTCCCCAAACCGTGCATACAGAATCCTGACGAAGCTTTGTTTCGAAGGCTTTGCTTTAAAATTGGGGGGAAGGGGTGTGTGGTCTGATGGAAAAGCCGACCTGCGGGACCATTGGAACCCTCACACCACTCCAGTAAGGATCTTGCCAATCTTGTGTAGAGAACCTTGTCGTAGGGGCCCCGCACAAAATGAGGCTGCCCCTCTACGCCAGAGGCAAACTATGGAAGACCATTGAATGTATAGCATGTGTATTTACTCAACCACGGGACACATCCTACCTACTACCAAGCTTCTGCATTGGTAACTGCGCTTCTAGGGACAAGGCAGCCAGACATCTCAAACACGCTCCAGAGGGATACCAGCTTCTGCCAGCGCCCGTCGCCGAGGCTCACCCATGATGAACATGCCGCTGTTTCCGATCTTGGGAATGTGAGGTTTCATGGGTTAGGGTTTCAGGTGTAGGTTTTGCGAATCTTTAGAATGTTCAGGGTCTTATAGGGCTTAGTAAACAAAAGTCACCAGCAAACCCTTAGTAACAAGGGCCCCCCCTTTTCCTCATAAGGACAACCACAAAACAAAAGGGAAAAAGGGCACGACTGGAGCACCTAGTAAGGTTTGAACAATTGTGTCCCCCTGTAAGAATGATAAACGTACTGGTGCTGCGAGTCTGACGGTTTGACTGAGCTCGTACCACATCTTACCAAATTCAAGGCTAGAAAGGCATTTATGATGATTGATTCCTGGTTCAAGCCAGAGAGCATACAGCTCAGCATGGAGTGTTGCAGTAAAGGGGGGATGTAGTATGGGATCCCATGATCTATATATGGCACTTCAAGACACTAAGGCCAGGCATGCTCACATGAAAATACGACCCCTAAACCCTCAGCCCTACACGTTTGGGGACCCCAATGGTGAGACGTTGCATGAGCTCCTGGACCCGAAACGCTACACGTGCGGGGACCCCAATGGTGAGATGTCGTACGAGCTCCATCACCCTGTCATGCCCGGGTAACATCATCCTGCACTTCATTCAATAAGTTCCCCAGAACCCCGGCAAAAAATCAAATTTCGGCTGGTGCTCAGGATTAGAACATTGAAGAACACAAAAAACAACTGGTCTTCGTGGAGCTTGCAGCTGACACCTTAACCCGATGTCCTAAACTTTGAAGCTCAACTATTTCCAGCTGGCCGTAGCTTCCATGTTTGCGCGGCTGACATGGCAACTCGGGTTTCGAACTAGGATGGCGATTTCGACAGGGTTCAGACGGCAAAGCTTAGCGGCTGTGGCATAACTTACGTTTGGACACGTTCGGTGCACATAGGTTTGGGGTTAGTAGTTGATTTTCGCAAGTGTCTGTCATGAGTTTACAGCCGTGCCGGTTCCTCTAGCATTGCCACACCGTGTCCATAGGTACTCTAATTACATTACTCCAGGTATCATGAACATCAACAAGCATAGCTAGCTTCAGCAGCACTAGTCCCCTCCTCTAATAATAACCCTGCCCCCCCCCTCCCCTCCTCGCCAACCATTATGTGTTAGGGGAAGTAGGCATTTGGGGCAGCTTGGGGGTTTATTACTAGAAAAGGCGCTTCCGAGGTTTTGGCCACTATTCTTCTGGGAGCCTTACTTGTGCTTACTGTGCCGAGCTGCATAGGGAAGGATGTTGACGATGGTGGGGGCGTAGGGTCCGAGCTCTTTGAGGACTTCTGCTCCGTAATCGGTGGCAGCGAACCTGGGCTGTATGCACCAGGGTTTTAATCCTCCAGCCTATAAAATGTACCCTAAACCCAAACCTTACGGTCCCACCGCCAGGCTTGTGCCTGGCCCGGCTTCTTTGGTCTACAGTATGCTTAATGATTGCATCTCAACGCTCACACCCCGCCTCGTGGCGCCTTCCAAGCCTGCCAACTTCTTCTGGCAAGGGCCAAGGATCCCTGGAGGGATCTGGGTGGCTTCTCGAGAAAAAGCTGGCTTTTAGCCATGCATTGTTACCGATACATGGGGAGGGACTTTTTGGTAACTCTCCTTCCAAACCCCCTTCCCTGAGAACTTTGGGTCTGGGAACTTTGCCCAGGAATCCCAGAAAATTTGGGGCAGCAACGCGAAACAATTGGGCCAAGGATTTCTGGAAGAGATTGGCACCCACAGGTTTTGCGAAGCAGCCCACGCGCACAAACATGGAGGTTCCCGAAATTATGTGAAACTTTTTTGGGGGTCCCTATAATAAGGATTATAATATTTTGGGCTCTACATTGGGGTCTCCCTCATTTTGGAAACTACCCTAAACCCTAAACCCTAAACCCCCCTTATTTTGGGAAACTACCACATATGCTGGACCTTGAAGCCTGCGAGTCCCAAGATGTGGCCCTCAACTTCGGAGCCCGGAGCCCTTAACTTTTAGGCCTTATAGTATATTAGGGTTATATTGGGGTTATGTTGGGATAATGGAAAAGAAATGGAAACTACAATTTAGGGTTTAGGGTTTAGGGTTATAGTCCCCCCTTAAGTAGATAGAATATGGCTTTGGGTATATCATATTAGGATCCCCTTACACCCCATATTCTATCTAATTAAGGGAG
>CAJNIZ010043802.1:0-14640 GCA_905231905.1 Symbiodinium pilosum
ACCGCGAGGTGTCAAGAGAACGAAATCACGTCCCCTCAGCCCCTTACTTGTCAAAAGAACGATTACTTGCAAGAGAACGAAATCACCCCCCCAGCCCCTCCCAGCCCCCCCAACCCCCCTAAAAACACTGAAGCAACTTGTACCGCTTTCCCCTCAGAACACGAAATTTGCGGCAAACGAAGGTGATGGAACCTGGATTCTGGTGTATGGCGTATGGTTCAAAGGCCTTCAATTTTGTCATTTTGCTTGTGGATAAGGCTGGGTTGTGTTGCCATTGTTGGCTGCAGGTACAGCTAATAAAAGCTGTATATAAGTTCGAGACCCCGGGTCTCATGTATCCCCTCAAGCCCAAAACCCCATAAGCCTTCAACTCTAAACCTGGGTCAGCGTTTGCACAGGAGACGTACGGCAGCTTAGCAGCATGAAGATTTTAGCCACCTATGCAGTCGTCATAGAAGAAAATACCTCTTCTTGAACAGCACTGTATTGACATCTCCCCACTCCTCTTGGAGATTTGTATTTCCTCTTCGGCGTTGCGCGGGAGGACGGAGTGGTAACTAGTCTCATGATGATGACGACGATGATGATGATGGCGGGCTTTGTTACTTCTGTTGTTGGCATTGTTCATGGAGATGGGGCAAGAGAAGGGATATGATCTTACAGAGTCCTGCGGAAGAAGCCGGCTGCCAAACACAAGGTCTAAGATGACTCATGGTTTGATTCAGGTTAAGGGTGCCGCATGCATGCGGGACTTGCAGCATCATACCCTTAGTTATGTACACTCTGGAGCCCAAGGTCTTACCCTCCGAAACGTCCATCACTCCTCCAGGACCTGCCTTTAACAAGCAACCCAGAATACCAACCCACCCTCCGGTGCTACAGCTACGCATTATCATATACCCTCAAACTTGCGCTTGCCTCCATTTCGTGCTCTGGCCTCTTCTCCTGTAAAACTTACTCATTCTTAGCAGGGAATCGGGGAATATAATCCCCATGTAATTCCTACATAATACATGTGTATATATATATATATATATTCCCTGCTACGAACCAGTAAGCAGACCCGCTGAGGGTTTGCTGGTGTAGTAGTCAGGGATTTACGTGGTTGTCTTTCAGAACTCTAAATGCAGCATGCGATTTTCAACTCAAGGCCAATGCTGCCCTCAGTTTGTTATTGAGACCATCTGCTATTTGACACGGCTAGTTTTCATTTTCTTTTCCATTATTCCTAAATAACCCTTATACGATCCTTATATAACCTCCATCTAATCCTTATATAACCCCTATATTTCCCTCATGACATTTGATTGGTGGTTTAGTTTAGGGCTCCTCGGAACACACATGGAACATCAGCCCTTAAAAAATGTTTATGTGAGATAACGATAAGAAGCTTCAATATGAAGGTATTTGATGATTCGGCGTCCTGTTGGATGGACCTTTTAAACCGTGCGACTAAGTAAGGGGGACTCCTCCTTGGATGCAGGCTTCCATAACTGGTTCCTTGCACCTTGAAATGTCACTTCAATTAGAAATCCATGTGGGTATATGGCTCACACGCTAAGTGCTCAAGGAGTTCCCATGCATTTATTTGGGGGCCCAACTACAGGCTATGTATGCCTCATGGAACCTTTGGCGCTCATTCTGCCAGCCAGACAGACTGAACCTTGCTGTTGAAATGGAGTTGGACACAATGCGTCAATCCTATACCTGAAGTATGCACAATCTTGACAGAAACATATTTGTCTAGCATGGGCCTTGCACATGAATGATCTGGAGATACTCGGTCTGCCTCCTTTTTGAGAGCCAAGGCACCAAAGGTGCAGCTGGCGCAGTCCGATGCTGAGAGATACCCGAGACCCCCTACTTGGAGATTCGTGGGACTTTACACCTGGGCTTACAGCACAATTCACAGTCCCTTCAGTGGTTTACAGGGGTTGCTCCAAGTTCCAGTAGGGCTGTAGTCTGGGTAGATACTGATCCCCATTAACCTCCAAGTAGAGTATGTATGGGCTGCCGGCTAGGATTTTAGGACCTTCTCCTGTATCAGAAGATTAGATTGGCCGCTATGTGGGGTTAAGGGCCCTTTTAGCTGCTAACACATGTTTCTAGAAGCCACCTAAACTAACAACGTTTTTGCGTTGGGCTGCACCCTAGTGCAAAGAACGTGCAGTAGTTCTGGAGGAGTTCAGGATCTAGCGGAACATACTGCATCGTGAAGCCCCAGCTAGTCTTTTGTCCAGAGTTGCGGGCACCCACGTGATTCCAATCAAGCCTGCTCAGTTATTGTTTATGGCAAGCAGCTGCGGCACCAAACAGATTAAGCTGCGTTCCTTAAGAGAGGTTCTGAGGGGTGTAGGGTCACTGTCCGAGCCCGCCCCAACAAACGAGTGGCAACGTTCGGGAAAGGCTTTCCAGACCCCTAAGCTGGTGATCAAGAAAAGCACAAAAACACTTTTGCCTGAGTACCCTTCATTGACAATATGGGATTTGCAAGCAGAGGCATGTTACAGGAGGAAAAGACTATCATGTTTATAGCGACCTTGGCCGTGAACCATCCCTGGGAACCCAAAGATTGAGCAGGAACCCTAGACATCAAATCCTGAACCCAAGCCCTGAACTTCATAGAAGTCTTAAGATCGAAGCAGGAACCCTTAAACAAAAGCTTAAAGCCCTAAACCCTATAGACGTCACAAGCAGCAATCACAACTTTTTGCTTCAGCCTGAGGTAAGCGAACCGTTGCTTTTCGAAGTCGAGGTGAGTTCGGAGGGCTCAGGGTGTAAGGCTTGCCTTAACTTGGCAGTAGGTAGGTAGTGGCCCGAAATCCATGAATTCACGCCAAAAAAAGCCATGTTACTTATTTGGCAGAGGTCTAGGTAGTTTGCGCGAGTTGCTTCAGCCGTTCGGCTTCAGGGATGTGATCCTTGAGTTTTCTGGACCCAAAACCTAAACCTTAAACCTTTATGAAGTGCTGCAAAACAAAACCTTCAATCCTACATCCTAATTCTTTTCAGCCCTCAAGTCTGGCTTTCTGCCCCCAAGAGATCCATATGCATGTGTAGGGAGCTTTCCGAAAAAAGAAATAAAGGAGGCTCCAATGCAGAATTGTAGGGACTCCCCAAAAGGGACTCCTAGTATTTGGAACCCCCCCAGATATGTAGTAAATACAGGTACCTCGAAGATGTATATGGGAACCCCTCTGAGCCCCAAGTATACAAACTATGTTCCTACCTGGACCCTCAGGCATCCCTCAAACATTACTTTGAGCGTCGGAAGTCTCTAGAGCATTTTACATGTACAGTAGGCTTCATCATTTGTTGTGCTGCGAAACATCCGACACGTGCCAAGCGAGATGGCTGACGCAGTTTGTAATGCGCGGGTTTTCCCTGCCATCACGAGGGCAACAGTTAGCCCACCGGTACACGCTATGATCTGCCCCACGATTGTCTGCAGTCACTGCTTCCACGCACCCCTAAACTCCTGAACCTTAAGGCCCAAATGCTGGACCCAAAACCCATCCCTTCGAGCCAGGTCTTACGCGGAGCTGTGCCATCAGCTGCGCCCGTGGCTGCACGTCCGAATTGTCGTCCATTTGTACTGTTTAGGATATTAGGCATAACTTTTGGATTTGAATTTCCCCGAAGAGTCCACATAGGTTTATAGATATACTTGCGGCGCGAGGGGCTTGAGCATATAACGCTTAGCCTTCGGGAGAAGGGAAGTTTAGGGTTCAGGGCTCAGGAAGAGGCCTGCGGGGAGGGGGGTTTACATGCTCTGGTTTCAAATCGAGGTTTTCTGGGCTTATCGACAGCGAACGCCAAAATGCCAGAGGAGGCTTGCTTCCCTTGGGTACCCGAAGGCTCTTATGTAGATCCTGGTTGGATGGTATATATTAACCCTTACAAACATATTGTTAAGAAACGGAACGGAACAGCAATTTCGTAGAAGTTCCTGGGGTCTCATGTTGCAGCATCCGAATCAGACGACCAATGGTGAAGGAAGGAGCAACGGAAGATCCCGTTTTCAACTACAGCTACATGGATTTCAGCAGATCGTTGTCAAAACAACGGTGTAATTCCGCGGAGGCATGGGCCAGTTCTTTTTTGCCGGAAGTCAAGCATTGCCTTCCAGCATACAACTCGTCCAAAAAGCAAGTTTCTATTGCAGTGTCAATCTGTGTTTTCAGTGGATTCTCCGTTTTTATTGCTTATAGCAACATCCCAAAGAACCCCAAGCCCCATCGACCCAACCGATTTGGCTTGGCAATCTATTCATGACGCGGCTTCATGAATACGTAGAGTTTCTAGCCGGGTAGGCATCCAAATAGGCCAAACAGGCCCCATTTATAAATTTCAGCGTCCAGTCTTGGATGACGAGGAGAGGGTTTAGGAATTTGTTGCTCAGACCTTCTTCACCCAGGTCCGAGCACCTAGAATGTGCGTAGTGACGTGCTCTTCAGGTACTTGGACCTTACACCCTCAACCTTGTGGTTTGGGCTTCAGGGCTTTCAGGTCCAAGGATTTCTTGTCAAGACCGGTCAGTATGTTGGGAACCTCGCAGCTTGACATAAGCGGGAAAATCCATTGCCATATCTTGCACTCAAAAGGTCCATGTAGGTACTTCCGCGAGGGTGGATCCTATAACCCAAAGAGGAACCTACCAAATGGCAAGTTTCCGGACAGGTATTTTGAACAATTATATATAGGGTTTATTCTTTATTGGGTAGGGCCCAAAAGGTTTCCCACATACTTACCTTGCGGCCCAAGTATTTGTGGCCTCGCGGTTCCGTGCAGCCGCTGAAGCCCAACCTGTGATGCCTCACGCTCTCGTCTTTTATGTTCATCGATGTTACAAGCAGCAGTACGCATTCATTGGAATGCTTGCACGGCAACCATTTGGCACTCCAGTGGGGTCCAGCAGGAGAGAACGCAAACCTAAAGATTCCGTGTACTTCCATGGGCAATGCTTGAAAGCCAAAATTCTGAACGAGGAATCGGTTTTGGCCCCAAGTGTATCCGACATGGACTCTCCAGAAAATGGGGTTCAGAATCCAGGAAAGCGCCCCATCATCGATTTCTGGGCTTTCATTGTTTTGGCAGTCCTAATGGGACTTTTTGGAACTGAACATTAAAGCATGCGTGGCGCCAGCTTTTGATAATTGTCCTGCTGCAGAAAACTGATCCTTTGGATTAGATGAGCTGTGGAGAGCTCATGCTGCTGCACGCCGCAGACTAAAATACTACTTAACATAAGCCCTCACATGGCAGGTTCATCAGCCTGAGCACAAGAACATGCTGCGAAGTCCTCTCTAGTTTAAAGGCAAAGCTGGGATTTGCTGCGATCATCACTGATTTCGGCTATCATGAACTGCTCGCCTCCTCTTCCCTCTCTACTGCAACTACTTCATTACTATTCCAACAGCCACCACCACCAGCATCAGCACCCTCCTCCTGCACCTCATTCTGCTATTCTCCTCCTAGCGCTACCACCGGTCATCGCATAGGAAATGTCATAAAATATTCTGTAAGGGTGAATTACTTGACAAGGGGTCCTAAGCAACCATTGGGGAATACTTACCCAAACCATAAGGGAAATTACTACTGCAGAAACCATACTTTGTACCATATAAGTACTTTGGACCCTTTGGGCTTGTTAGGTTCATGTGTACCACATTGCGCGGTGCGGACCTCGCTGTTTGCGCTCTCAGGCATCTCTGGCTTGTCTTACTGCTGTGGTTTGGGGAGTCGGGGACCTGACTTAAAAGTTAGGGGTTTAAGCAAGCGGGCTCAGAGCCCAAATTCTTAGGGTGTAGTCCTTCCTAAGAACGGATCATGTGGGCGGTGTCTAAGGAATGTAGTCCAGTTTACCTTTCTTATAGGGGTTCATCCTACACACAAGTGAGGTCAGAACAGGCATTCCAGCAAATGCGCTGGCCAAGTAATTTCCCTTTGTAGACTCAGAGAGGCCCGAAGTTTGGTGGTGTTGTTGACTCCAGATTCCTGAAGCCCTGAAGCCTCAGAGAATTACAAAAGCATTTTTAGTAGGCGGTGAGTTGCCACACAAGCGCCACACAAAATGCTTGAGGCGTTTCATTCCTGAGGCACGTTTGTTGGCCAAAAATGTCTTTATACATTTAAACAACTTCACAGAGAGGGATCATGCTGGTTTCTTCCCTCATGAGTAAAAGACTGAAGGCAATGTGCTCCTGATCACATCTACACGTATGGGAAAAGCTTTGATGTGCTTGGGCTTTTCTGTTTAAGCAGGGGTACCCCATCGGAAGTCGTTTTGCTTTTCTGCTGCGCTGCAATGTTCATACTACTCGTCCTACGCACACGGATATCGAGGATTGTAAACCTCAGGTCCGAACATATTGTTCCTGAAGGCCGTATCATTACATGCCAGTTCTCAATAACAGGGGTCGCCTCTACATACTCTCATGCTTGCACTTATACCCCGTCAAAAGGGGACCCTAATGGTCGAAAACTCCACGTGAGAATGTCATTCAGGGCACAGCCCGCACGACACCTGCAACACCTGGTGCCTGCTGGGTTTTTAGATCTTGATTGCAAGTGAAAATGGTAGTTCCCCAAAATAGGGAACCTCAATAAAACATTGTATGGACACCCAAAAGATACCCATAATTTTGGGAAAACCATGCCTAGCATAAGTTGCCATCAACATGAGTTGTTCACCAATCCCTGCCTATGTCCCTCGCAAAGTTATGATCCCTTCCTAGGGTCTCCATATTCAGTTTGTTGTTTTGCGGTGGGATGCAACAACTTCTACGTAGAGGGTCCAAGTTGGTATATGTAGTATATACTTACGGCTGCAAGGGGTTTCCTATGTAAGGACTAGCAGTCTTTGCGCGCACCGTACTGTGAACAGTTGTGTCAGAGGGACTGAACAGGTTCCCCGAAGAGTCGCAGTTTGACCCTATTGGGTTTCGTCAATTCCCTAATCCCTTAGTATAACCCCTATATAGCCCCTAGGACCCTAGATAACCCATTATAGTCGTTTCCATTTCCTTTTCCAGTATCCCAATATAGACCAAGGGACCCTAAACCCCAATATTTCCAAAAAGCAAGGCAAGGACCCCTAATAGGTCGGCTGCTGGACAAACTCCTGCATGACCCTAAGTATACTATAGTGCCATAGTTCCTGTGGCATTGCTTTATGGCATCATGCAGAAGTTGTCTATGAGCGGGAAGATGGCCCCTTTCCTATTTCTTGTTCCCTAGTCTATTTGCTGGGCTCAGGGCCCCACAAAGCACATGCCGCCAGGCTCAAGGGAAGTAACAGGCAACAAGGTCTGTTAACTGCAGTGGATGACGAGTTTAGGATTTCGAGGATGGGGGTTTAGGATCTATCCCCAAATTCTGGAAACTACTATATAGTATATTCGGGTTATATAGGCATAACGGAAAAGAACATGGAAACTGATTATATTCTTACACTTCCCCAAAGTCAATACTACAAGTAGCATTCCCCATATCCCAACTATTGGGTACCTGGACCCTCAGGATATCCCTTTATACGCCTATGAGCGAGCGTTGCCAATCCTATTCTTGCAGGTTGCCAATGGCATGTAGAAATCCTCAGAAGACATCACCATTAAGGGTAACATGTGTTTGGGCTTAGGGTTTTCGCTTAGTGTACCTAGTAGGGGAGAATCAGACGGAAAAGGAGGTGGAAAACGCAATAGAAGAAGCTGGATGTCCGAAGGTGTTGCACTACAACCCCTCTTACCTTGACCCAACACCTCCGACAAGATACTGTAAGCCTGCAACCACAGACCGTATGGAAGCCATGGAGAGCAGATCCAGCCAGCTGGGGCATTATGAGCTCTCCTACCCACGGCTGCGCTACTTGGTACGGGAATTCCAAGCCCATAAAAGGGCAATTCTTGGAACCCTTCGTGGGGCCCTATGTCCCCTGTACTATGCCCATATTTCCATGAAAAACCTTAAAGGAAT
Organism: Symbiodinium pilosum; assembly: GCA_905231905.1. Lineage (NCBI taxonomy): Eukaryota > Dinophyceae > Suessiales > Symbiodiniaceae > Symbiodinium > Symbiodinium pilosum. The sequence goes on from CAJNIZ010043802.1 coordinate 7,975, forward strand.
TTGAACTTAGGCTTTAAGATGCTTCAGGCTTAGGGTTCAGAAGGTTGGGGTTTAGGGTTTATAGGGCTCAGGGTTTAGGGGCTTAGGGTTTAGGGCTTGCGGTCTAGGGATTAGGGTTTTTGTGTTATACATGAAAATACTGCATTCGTAGGGTAAAGGTTTTGAAAGGGTCAGCATAAGGGCCCTTAGGTGTTAGCATACATAGAGCTCCAGCAAGTCCTCTGGGTAGAGTTCCGTAATTCAGAGACGCTTGCGGAGTTGGGTGTAAACCCTATGTTCAAGATATCCGGATTTCAATGATGAGGGGTTCCGTTATGGGGCTATAGGGGATGCATAGGGACATGGGAGAAATAAAGCACCACGCCGGTTTTAAGGTTTCCAGACGTTGGTGGTCTTTGATTTTGGGCGGTCCCCAAACTTTTTGTGCTAAACGGCATATGAAGTAGGGGTCTTTGTACTGATTTTTGGCGAGTGTATACAGGGTTCCTGAGGAAGATTGGATTTGGCGTTCAATTTGGGTGACAAGCAATACAGCCTTTTCGCCATGTCTCTTGAGGCTTATGTGGGAGAATTGGGGAAGCTTGATTGAGCTCTGTAGCCCACGCCGCCAGGCCCCTGTTGTACTGCTGCCAAGTGACTTGTTTGCCGTTCCCTTAAATGCATGCGGAAAAGTTCCGCGCCCGGCAATAGGGTTGGGTACGTGTCTACGGTTCAGTCCATTTGTGCCGGGAGCCGTATATGTTTTAGGGGGATGTGGGCCAGAAAGGAACCCTATCAACTCTATAACCCCCAAACCCTAAGCTGTGTTCTTTGGGAAAACTACGCCAAGGGAAGCTCCCCATCGGCAACTTGACCTGCGCTTCCTGGATCACTAGGGTTCATGGTTTAGGGCTTCCGGTCTAGGGTTTAAGGATCAGGGTTTTTGGATTGTCATAGCTACCAAATACCTTCTCTAGTAATTTCCTCTGAGGCGCAGAGACGGACGACCGTACCCCCTTCAAAGTGAGATCGCTGAAGCCTGGCCCTTGCATAGTCCCTAATGAATACCTATGTACCAACATGATGCAACTGCCCCCTTGCGCCGCTCATTCAGCCAAAACCCTACACCCTAACTCCACAGCTACAGTGTACTTTCCTAAACCCTAAACCGACTCCACATCGACGTGATACTTTCCATATCATAAAGCGGAACCCTCACATACCCACAGTATACGATAACCCTTGTTATGAGGACCCCCCCAAAAAGGTAGCCCTGATTCTTGAAAACGGAGTCTTGAAAAAAAACAAGGCGAGGCGTTGCAGCAGTGCGCTGCACGCGTAGAAGCGAAGGCCATCAGGCTTAGGGCTTTCCTGGGTTGACCCAAGGAAAGTGGGGTTCAGGGCTTCTGTAGAGCGACCTTATGCTTTGGAGCCAAAATAGGGACACCAACGCAGCAGGTACGCGCCTCTCTGGAACACGGGTTACTCTACGTACATGGCTTCATCTGGAGTTTGGGGTTGCAACGGTGTGTGCCCTTTGGGCTCAACGTTTCGCGTTTGGGATTTGAAGTTTGAGGTCGTGACTTTCTGCTTTGATGATGACGTTGCTTCTGGGCTTGCTTCAGACCATCCACAATGTGCCCCAGCAGACCACAGCGTATCTAGCTAAGCGCAATGCAAAGGCTAGGCAACTTGTCCAAAACTACGTGGGCACGGTGCAAATTCTTTTGGCTGTGGAGAATGTGGAGTCTATTGGATAGTCGGAAAAATGCCTTGGGGAATGAGATGCTATAATGACTATCTGCGGATCATTCGGCCATCATTTTTGTGTTTCAAGGCGCCGGACATGCGGGCATGCAGTCAGTACCCTAAACCCTATATAACCCCCAGTACACTACAGTAGTTTCCACTGTCTTTTCAGTTATCCCCATATAGTACCGTCCGTCAGTCGCGGCCACTCAGGGTGCAGGTGCAGGAGGACGGGTTTGGTCGGCCGCTTCATCGTAAGCCATACTTGGACCCTACGGAACCCAGAATACTATATTGGGGGTATATTGGGATAGTTTAGGGTTTAGGGATTTCAGGGTTTAGGGTTTAGGGTTCCGGGATAATGAAAAACATGGAAACTATTATAATGGGGATATATAGGGTTACACTGGGGCTATATGGGGATGTATAGGGGCTATATAGTCTACAAATCTAGGTTTTCGGCCTGATAGGGACGGAAGTGTATGAGTTAGGCAGACCCCCCTCCTTGTAATAGTTGCTATAAGGGATAATTAGGAGTATATTAGGGTCCTATTATATTCCTATTGTACCACTATTACAGGGTGGGGGGTCCTCCTAATGTATGAGACTCTTTGATTTCAGGCGCCGAAGCATCCAGATGCTTTGTGCCTGAGCTTACAGGAGGCCCTGTGCGCCGGAATGGTTTCAGAGTGTTTTGTGGTTATATTAGGGTTATGTTAGGATAGTGGAAATGGAAACTACTATTCCGGGTTTAGTGGAATTCAGAGAAAGTTTCTTCACCGAAAAGTCCACGCAGGCACATGAGGTCTGTAGTATCTCCCAGAGGAGTTCGCGCACAATTGTCTTGGGAATTTAGGCCCAAATGGGCTCCTACATAAGAATCTTGGGACCACACCGCCTACGATTTTGGTACTTGGATCCTCATGGCATCCACGAAGCTCAAAGCAAAGTCTCCTTCTGCCCTTCCTTGCTTGCCAAGCTAAGATTTCGGGTTCGGTAACATCTTATAGTCCCTCTAAATAAGCCCCATCTATGCGCTCTCCTCAGTTTTTCTAGCCCGTAGATGACCAAATCTAGGCCATGGGCCCTTAGAACCGATGCTCTACATGTTTCCATGGTTCGAAGTGGGGTTTTATGTTTGGCTTCTAGCCGTGTATGGGGTACAGAGCAAAAATCTAAGAACCCAACATTACAGGCGCTTACCAGCAACCGACATGTTCAACCTTAGGGTTCATTCAGTTGGCCTCTGGGATATTTCAGATATTTCACGTGCTAAGTTCATAAGAACCCTATATTTCAAAGTGCTCCGAAGGCCAACCAAGTTTAGTTTTTGGAGAGTTGAGTTGCAGCTGTTGCTCTCAAGGCACAGAGTAGTCCAAACCCTGACAAGGCCCAACATCCTCATATTGCTACATAGGAGGTTTGAAAGCGTTTTAGCGCATAAGTATATTTGATGATACATGAGTACTTGGAATTGGAATTTTGGTATCAGCAACAGTGGTCTAGGTTTCGGGGAGGCATGTGAATATCAAACCCTAAACTTCAAGGCTACCAAAACCTGCTAAACATTAAGATCATCTAGCCCCTACACCTCAAGGTCACTAAAACCCTCTAAACATTAAGATCATCTAACCCTTAAACCTCAAGGTCATTTAAGCTACAAAGCCTGTGCAGCAGCCATGGGGGCTGCCAGCTGCGGATGTGCGCATGGCCAGGAGGAGGTCTTTCAGTGGCTTAGCTGCTCAACACCCAAAGGAACCAAGGTCTTCTAGCCCCCTGAGTAGGTGTATGACGAACCAGTGGCTCGTAATATGAGTTGTTACGGGAGTAAGGCTCAGGGTTTACAGTAGAGAATTTCAGGTTTGGGGCGGAGCTTTTTTTGTTGAGGCTTAGCAAAGGAGATCTTGGAAACCGCTTTTACTGCAATGCAACCCCGCCTCATCTCAACCTTGACAAACCCTAAGGGTCCAAGTACCCAATCATCATATACAGCTACTTACCCAAAACCTCTACTAGAATTACTGGTGCCACAGGCCCAAATACCCAATTATTTGGCACGTGGGCATTTAGGGAAATGTAGAATCGGCAATGGACCCTAACATGGAAGCCACCTCGGTTGTCAGGGATACCTGGCACCACTTTGGATCCCCTTGATACTAAAATTCTGCGGGTGCAAGGTATAAGGGGCGGCACAAGATTTCCTCCACCCACAGTTTGTCATTTGTATCCACTACAGCTATGGGTTGTCCACCCTCCTCGGAGGTCCCGTTCCGTTATGTGAGGGTGTCTGCGAACTCCCACATGATAGTTGTTCAGAATACTTCCTCCAGCAAGGCCATAAAGTAGGTTCCCCTTTTGTTCAGGATGCCCCCTTTAAGGAAGTCCCGCTTTCAGAAGGGCCTTTAGAACAGCCTTGACGGGTAGGAATTTTGCTATGAGACTGAGGTAGTTCCAAAATATTAGGAATGGATTTGGGGTTTAGGGCTGAGGGCTTAGGGTTTAGGTTGGAGCCAGTCAATCTCAACCAGGCAGGGCAATACCCTAGGAAAATGCACCTTACTCAATTTGGGATCGTAGTATCACTTCATGCTTTTAGCAAGTCAGATCTACCCGGTTTTCTGGTGATTTCACCTCGAGTCCACACTGCGCAAAGTTTCGCCTGGAGTAGAGATCATCCTGATTGTAAATCTGGGAGCGAATGTAATTTCGACAGCTCTTATATAACATACTTCAGCTACGTTATCATTGCCTCGTGTAGACTTCTAACTGCTACGACAATGTTGCATCTTTTAAGTACATGTTGCAGGAGGGTGTCCATGTGGCCCCAACAAGTGGCGCTAGATTCCTTCCCTAAGCCGAGTAAGACCGCAAGACCACAAATGTCGAAGCCCGAGTGGTGAGACATGTACTTCACGCATAGTCCTTACAGAATTCTACAGAACCAAACTTGTAGTTTCCATTGATAGGGGGCGCAAGATAGACCCCAATACACTATAACCTTCGTTAAAGGGCCCAAACTTTAACCCGGTACCTTCAGACCCTTGCCGAACTATGCCTTCAAGCAGATAGGGCCCCGTCATCAGTCCCCGCTTAGACCCAACTTAGGCCTTTTCATGGGGTGGCAGAGTCAGGAGGGATTGGTAGTATGCTTAAAGAATGCTACGGGAACCCCAAAACACTTGATACGGAAACTGTCCCGCAAACTCAATGCCCCTTAATTCATGACTATACCTTCAAATCATGTGAGAGATCCTAGTCCTAGTATCATTCAGGTTCCTGAATGTACTTTGAATCATGTCGGAAATCCTAGTGTCCTCGTATCATTCAGGTTATGGTTTATTGGGCCCTCTGGGTATCCAATAGATGCGGCCTCCCAGGGCACACGAAAGACCCGTGATCAATGTCACTGCACCTGATTCCGAGGAGAAGGTTCGAGATCCCGAGGGTTCGGGATTCGGATTTCAGGGTAGGTTTCCAAGGTTAGGGTTAAGGTTCTAAATGGTTAGAATCGGGGTTTTAGGGTCAAGATTTGGAAAGGTTGGGGTTGGGGTTTTGGGTTAAGCTTTTAGAAGGCTAGGGCTCCTGGCTTGGAATTTAGGATTCGGTGCCCTGTTTTGTTAGATACCAGCTCCAAATATATGAGCTGTGGTCTCAAATCCTTAAAAGGCGGTAATATAAGAGATTATATGTGGGCTACTTGAGGGACTATTACGGGGGATACCAGGAGTTTAGACTATAGCTCATACGGTACCCATAGAGTCCTTGTAGAATAGCCTGAGACCTGAACTCTGGACCGTGAGCTGCAAAATCTTACAAGCTAGAGCCTGAGCCATAAGCTTTTAGCCTTCATGGCGTGCCTGGTAGCCCAAAGAGTCCATGTAGGTGTATGGTTGCAAAAGATTTCCCAACGTATGCAATATATGACTACATTGATGTCCCGAACCCTAAACCCATGAGCCCGACGTACATGCTAATATATATATATATAGAGAGAGAGAGATATATATATATACATAGATAACATAGATACATATAGACACATGTATACAAACACAACGCACACCTATGTATGTATATATATATATATGTGTGCATAGCTTTAAAGCTGCATGGACCCTTTGAGTAGGTACTTTGGTCCCAAGCCAGCAAGATGAAGGGGGATGGCCAGGTGCCTCCGGCGCTACGGAAAGATCACTTCCCAGGGCTATAGGGTTTAGGGTGTAAGGTTTTGGGGTTTAGGGTTCATTGAGGGTTTTGCGTTTTGGGGTTGCGTGTTGAAAGTTACCATAATGGAGAATCAAACTAAACAAGAAACATGAGAAATGAAGTAGAAACAAGGGCTTTGCGAGGGTTATGTAGGCTCTATATAGGGATAGTGCCCCAATAGCAGGGAAGTTCACACGAAAGAAAGTGGAAACGACTGTATCCTTGAGGTTCTGGGGTGTATGTTGGGGATTGAGAATCAGATAGACAGTGACATCGAAAAGATAAACAGAAGCCAGAGGTTTATGGGATTTTTTGGATGCAAGGACTTATGCAAGGACTTCTGGATTGAGGGATGCAGGGTTGAGCGGTTTACCGAAGAGGCCACGTGAATACTTAAGATTTTTGCAATAGTATTTTTTCGTATAGGCTTGCGGAAGTATAAGACTATTATTCAATACCAGGACACGGAGGGTATCGCAAACTCCGTCAGTTTCCCAGGTTGCGGCTTCCCAATTGTTGCAAGGTTTTCTCTATGCAACCAATGGATCTTTAGGGGTTGAGCAAGTCTGTACATCCCTAGAACCGCCAAAGAGGGGATTGTAGGTCCTTCTTGGAGATGAGATATTGGACTGGGTTGCTGTTAAGGAACTTCAAGCAAGTTGCTGTGATTCCGAAACCCAATGTTCACCTTTTGGCCATGTTATGGCAAGTTGGGTTCCCTAAGGGTCCAAG
>CAJNIZ010043802.1:14723-27912 GCA_905231905.1 Symbiodinium pilosum
GGTCCTTGGACCCTCAGGGTTTGAGTTCCTGACAACCAACCTGGTCGAGAGAAACCTGCTGCAAGGAGCCTGCCAAAGACAGGTCATTTACGGGCTGGCATGCTTCCTTTGGCGATGCGTGTAAGGGGCGACACTTCAAACACATGTCTGCGTATTAGTGAAGCCAAGGACCCAAAGGGTCCATGTAGCAATCTTGCATTTACCTGAAGTAGTTATATAGCAACCCTCTTTCGGGCCCTAAGTATACCTATATAGACCCTTTGGGCAACTGCCAACTCAGGTTTGGCTCGTGACTATTCCTTGCACCCGCTTAGCTGCCCAGGTCCTAGGGATGTATTTCCTTGGGCCCAAACTACTTACTTTATCTGGGTATTTGGACCTTTGGGTAAGGCAAACCATTTTAGCCCCTATTTGTCCCCTACATATAACCCCTATGCTGCTTTCGCCCTTAGGGCAAGCGCTCCTCGTTAGTTTCATATGCCGAGGCTACAGTTGGTCTGGAGTCCATCCTGAATGACTCTCGGCTGCGCCAGAGAAGCAAAACCCTCCGAGTAGCCTTAGTAGGGGCTGTTCGCCCTCATGAAAGGTACATAGGCCTGAGTAGAGGGTAGTTGGAGGGTCTAGGCATCCAGAAGAGTTGAAGAGTTGAAAGGTGCAAAGAGGGTCTGGGGTCCAAACTCGTTTAGAAACTGAGCCAACAGCCCTGAGCCAACTTCTGATTCAGAGTATGCTTTTGTCCGATGCGTTTGAGATGATAGGGCGGAGGGTTGAGGACTGACCTTAAGCATCTTGAGCAACTTAAACATGAGTCTTGCATCTTCAGAATGGTACTTCCAATTCCTATAATGGCCGAAGGGGGGGAGACTTAGTGAGCAGAAGGTAGCTGGGGTGAAAGTTGGCCTCGGAAACGGTCCATGTGGCAATGTAAGATATGCTTCCCCTCCCCCCCAAAGGTAGACATATGGGAACCCGCCTTGAGTGTGTGCGTACATGAGCCATTTGAAGCCCTTTGTTTGCAAAGGTTGCCTTGAGTAATCCTACGAAGAACACAATAAAAAGAGCATTTTTCTAAACAGTTGACTACATGGAAACTACTACAGGATTTAGGGTGTGTGGTTGGGGGTCGGGTTTGGTTTAGGGTAAGTACTTACTTTAAAATCACAATCCCTGTAGATGGGCTTAGAGTTGCTATCCTCGTAATAAGTAGGGTTACAATTTGATAGCTGATTACTAAGTCCTACTGTTGGCGGCCTCCATGTACATGTTTGGCGCATACTTGGGCCTTAAGATACCTAAGTAGGAACTCCACTGGGTCAGCGGGATGTACCTTGTGTCTGCAGGGGCCCTTAGCAAAGAGTGCTTGAAGAGCACCCCGGGTGAAGTTAAGGCTTGTTGTAAAAAAGCAGGCATCAGTTTCCATGGTTGTACATTTGAAGAGCCAGCGCAAGATTTTGCACACCAGGAGACGGCGCCTATACTGCAAATGCAGAAGCAAAGAGTTTGTGTTTGTTATGGGGTCTGCTTCTATGGAATGTCGGCGTTTATGTGCAAAACCCTGGGAGCCACATTTGGGGCCAAACACAAGGTCCAAAATTGGGTCCTGGGCCGAGCCGTTCTTGTATGAAAATAAACGCCAATCCAAAACACCCTACGCCCTCAACCCCAACCAAAATCGCGCGCAGAGCTCTTCAAAGAGCGCTCCCTGTGCAAGGGTCTCCAAAGCGTTCATGTAGATTACTCTAGAGTTTAGGGTTTGGAATTTTGGGCCGAAAGGGTTTCCCACATAAGTGCTTTGGGGCCCAGGCATATACTACATATCTCCATGGACGCCTTGGGAAAGTTGGGACTGCCCACTTCTTTTGTTGACCCTTAGCAGTAAGACTGAAACCCTATCTCGTGAACTCGGAATGGTGAAACTTAAGCCCAGCACCCCAAACCCTGAACCCTCACCACATCAACGCAAAGGTTGGTTTCTATTTTTAAAAGAGCATCGACTGCTTTCTTCAACAGCCAACAGGACCTTGCCTTTTTCCTGTGACGCAAACCCAGAGGGTCCCTGTAGGTATAAGGTCTGTACTGGAGCCCCAAAGTGTTTATATGTGAACCCCTTTGGGCACCCAGTATATACCGTAACCGTTTGGGTAAGCTCAGCCACGGATCCTTGGAAGCTTGCTCCACCGAGGTGGATCATGACACGTTATCAACGCAGGCGGCATCGCTCTTTAGTAAGCTGAAAACCTTCATGGCTTGATTCTGACAATGTAGGGGCCTAAATAAGTGCCAATACTGTGGTCGTAGATTCTTTGTTCGGCTATGGTATGGGGAGCCTCCAACAGGTTTCAAAGAGATACTGGTAGTTGTTTTGGGCCCCTACAGTGGGTTGTTTATCGGGACCCTCCAAGCATTGGGTTACCGCTTGGAATCCTACGGATCCAGAGTGTTCCCGTCGTCAGGGCAATGTGGGTGTTTATGCACTTGCCTAAGGTTCCATGTTAGTTAGTATAGGGTGGATGCTTGGGACCCAAAGGGGTTGCTGTTCAGGTACCGCAAGACCTAACTAGATGGACACTTTGAGACTTAGATGAGGACTCGCCTTGCTCGCAAGATATGATAGGAGAGAGACAGCGGCCGATGCTACACGGAAATGTTGTGACTGTTATGGGGTGTTTAGGGTTTAGGGTTTAGGGTTTATTGTACCTATTGTGATGGGGCACGCCACCACGACCTCACCGGACCTCACCCCAGATGGTGCTTTGTATAGAAAAGAAACCCTGAGATAGTTGCTTAGCCTTTCGACCGTGTTGGGCTAGAGCAGGCAGGACGGCAAGTTCATGTAGCTGTATGGTATATACCTGGATGTCAACAAAATTGCACGGAAACCCATTAGGTCCAGAAGTATATACTATGTACCTGGATCGACCCTTGAGGAGCCTCAACTATTGCTGGTGGATGAGTTCTCTCACCATGATGGATCAAGATGTTCTAGTTCAAGGTTTCCTACATCCCCTCTAACAATGCAGGCCGGCAAGCGTCCCCACGCGGGCCGAAGCCAGAAACAAGTTGAGTTACAAAAGAAGGGGTCTTCACACCAGATCCCGATAATGAGGGGCCTAACCCCGACAAGTCCAAGTTAATGTATGGTACATGCGAGTATAGTATGGAGAATTTGGTATTCACCTCTACTCCAAACTCGCGAATGGGAAGTTTCTTAAAGCCATAGGTATATGGTACACGGATACTTGTGCCAGGGTTTTCGCGGTCGCTATGGCAGGGGCTCCTTTGAACAAATGGCAGCATTAGCCCGGAAAGACTTCAGCAGCCCTAAGGGTCCAAATGCCCAATAGTTGAGTCCTTGGGGTTTTGGGGTTTAGGGTTTAGGGTTGAGGTCCTTGGGGTTGGGGGTTATATCATAGTAATTGTAGAAAAAGGGTTGGGGAACTGTATGGGTTTTGAATACCACTATGGGCTATTAGACCCTAAAATTCCCTATTGGGACCCTACTAAGGGTAGATTATGTTACCCTTAAGGTCTAATAGCCCATAGTGGTACTTGGATCCCTACAGATCCCTATATGGTTGGTGTACAAGGCTCAGCTGAAGCCTGGCAGGCTCGAATTTAATATGGGTGGTTTTAAGCTAGGGTTCAGGGTTTAGGGTTTAGGGTTTAGGGTACATAGGGTTGTATAGGGTTGTATAGGGGCAGCTACGGGCTGTGTTTGCAGGGCTTACTTACTGTGAAATGTAACCAACCAGGTACCAGTAGGGTATACACAGTATACACATGCGTCTAGGTTAGTGTATTCACGCAGAGCCTCGCGTTAATTATATGTGACTTTCCACGTGCAGACTTGACGCTTAAAGTCAGAAGGTTTTTACCAGTTAGTAGTGGGAATCTGCCTGTCTGCTTGGCAGAAAGTATCCATGCACACTACTCTGACAATGTGATGCCAAAACCCGATCGGGAGCGCCCGAGGACATCCATTTCTGAGCGTGAACCACACTACAAGCAAGCGAAATGGCGCACGCTTACCTACACATGGGACCTGAAGATTTGCCTTATAGACCACTGCGGCTTCAAGACGGCTACATGAAATTCCTTGTTCTTGGGGAGGGCAAATCCTTAACTCACTAGACCATTTATAGTCTAGCACTACACAAGCGGCCCATGTAGAAAGATAGTATATTCCTAGGGTCCAAAGAATTTCCCTTATATTTACTTCGGGGTCCACGTGCACACTATATAGCTATAGGACCCTTCGAGTAAACATCTGCTCGGCCCTTCTAGAAGCTCCAGTCCAGCAAAACAATAAAAGAGTGGGGGTCAGGGTTCTTCTTCTACTACTCCTACTCCTCTTGCTGCTCTTTGGAGCTTCTATCTATCTAGTCAAGGAGACCTAAGCTTTCCCCACCCTGTCAGGACGGAGAAGTTAGCCGATCGCTCGGTATGTCGTCGTTTGAAGCAGCTTAGACTTCAATGGCTTGGGGTTGGCGGCGGGGGGCGTGGGGAGGGGGTATTAGGATGTTCTTGCACGGGTTTGTGAATTGGGAGGTTCCCCATTCTTGGTATTTCTCTGGGGTCCTGGTCAGGATCCTAGGCCAGTAAGCTAGTTAAGTCGAATTTGTGCGCTCAATGTGTTTGGGCAGGTTTGCAAGTTGCAAAGTCCGAGAAGCGAGACAGCAGGTAAGAATACTACCAGCAGATGGCAGAGTGGTTGCAGCAGCTAGTGCAGTAGTGAGGTGGTCGCATCAGAAGCCGCGAAAGCACAAGTAGCAGAACCGCAGCAGCAACGAGGGCAAAGCAGAAGCAGGCACAGGAATGGCTAAGAGGATGTCCCGAAGGGTGTTTCAGAGTTGCTTTATCCCCATGAGACCGTTTCCTGTCTCAGGTACATTCGGGTTTCTGCAAGATACTGTACCGCAGAATCCGTGTAGAAGCCTGAATAATTTCCAGCGTTTTGGTGTTAGATTCCTAGTACAACTGTGCTGCAGGGCATCTCAAACAGACCTCAAAATGATGTTAGCAATTATTTAGGCCCCTACACGAAAGTGGATCTCTAACTATGGCCAGGCTGCTCTGTACGCGTTGTGGCAGCGGCCGATATCTGGATATTCCTCGCTTGCTGTGGGAGTCTGTGGAAATCGGGTGATTTCTTCCATAGACCCCAGTATACTGAATCCTGAGAAAAGGATTCCCCGCCAATAAAGACAGCGAATTTTCGGAAACCCCTTTGAGGGTCCCCATATTCCTGCCCCCAACGTCGGCCAGAGCCATTTAGAAAAAAAACATTCAGCCACCTATACCTCCTGTTTGACAAGATCTGTCCTGTCCTTACCATCAAACATAATGGCACAACTACTTTTAGGCCCAAACAAACCCCTAATCCATGAACCCTAAATCCTAATCCCTTAGCCCCAAATCCTATTCCCCAAACCTAAAGTTGCGAAGAGATGCAAGGAGGCGTAACGTGACAGCTGGTGCAAGGGGTGGCATGTCTTGTCACATGCTATCTCTCAACATCACATACGAGTCATAAGAATACCAGCAATAGTTCTGGCAAACGTAGCATTTCTGTAAGAGGAAAGGTAACATGTAATTGGAGTTCGGCAGTTGTAGTATGTAATATTGACATGCATCAGTAACATGTTCTAGCAACATGCAGCAGCAATATGTATTGGTCAAAGTCACGCACGGGGTACCCACCAAACTGGGAGACAGAAGCCGACTCTGATACCGACCAGCCCGGACCGAAGCCGGTATTCTCCGTGAGATGCCGAAATAACCCCAATGTTACACGTATGAAGTCGATACGTGTATAGGAGCCTCCCCAGAAGTGCAGCCTAGACCTTAAACCCTGAACCCTAGACCCCAAATTTTGAACCCTAACTCTGCACCTTCAACTCTGAAGCCTTTATCCTAAGCTCCAAGCCGTAAACCCTGGGCAATTCAAAGCGACCTCACCCGACCTCACCCTAAACAGTGGTTTATATGGGGAATAGTCGGGAATAATACCAAAATAGCTTCAAAATTAGGAGTTCAAACTATTCTAAATCTCCTTGCATAGGCATAAGCCCTGAGAACTTCATGTCTTGAGCCCTGAAGGCTTCATAGGCCTAAACCCTTAGCCTAAAAGCTCTAAAGCCTTGAGCCCAAACTCCACATCCCTAAAAAACAAAAAGCGCGGAACCCAAATATTTAGCCCTAAAGCAAGAGCAAACCCACAGACCTTGAATTCCCCAAAGCACAAACTCGGAACCCTAAACCCGGAGCAACCCTAAACCCAAAACAAATAAGTCCCCGAAAAGACAAGGAGTCCCTAGGACTACGGGAGAAACAGGCAGAAGCGGCTCCAGCTGTTGAGGGCTTCACCCTGACCGTCCAAGTACCTAATATGAAGGGGGTTTAGGGTTTAGGGTGTTGGATAGGAGCGATTGTAGTATAGGTTTCGGTGAAGAACACTGAGTACTTGGACCCTTAAGGTTAGGGCTTTGGAGCTTTGGGTGTTGAGGCTCAGGGCTTTGAGATTCAGAGTTTAGGGCATGGGGTTGTGTTTCAGCTTCAGGGTTCAGGATCTGAGTTGGGGCTTAGGAGCTGGATGGTGGTTCAAGGAACGAGTTTGGAGTTCATATTGGTCTATCTCATGGTCAGCACTCCTGAGAATGTCCCTTACAGGGGCGGCCAAAAAGTCCCCTAGCATCTTCATAGTCATCTGGGACTCCTCACAGTACTTTTTGTTTGAGAAATCCTCGTTTGGAGTTTCCACGAATGGGGGTGGTCTTCTACGGAAGTTTAAAAGCCCCTCCTCTGATATTCACCCCCTTCCCACCCTCTCGCCCCCAACAATAGATAGATGTTCCCTGTATTTTGTCTATATTGGGAGTCTTTGTATGTTATTCGGCGAGGATCAGTGGCCCAAGATCTTCCCAGACAGATTGCAGACATGGCAGGATGATCAGGTCGGTACATTACGTCAGCATACAGCAGTATTGCAAGATGCTTAGAAAAGCCACAAACACTCGGCCCACCCAGCCCTTTCCCAAAGGGTCCATATATCTAAGTATATGCTACATACTTGCACCTTAAACGTGCCTTCATGGGAAGTCCTTCGGGCCTCAAATACCTTCATGGGCCGTTTGGGTTGGCCAGCCCACCTCACGTACCCCTCCTCCTCCTTTTTGGGACTCTAGGGGACTTATGTAAGCTAGGGGACAAGGAACCTACTTGCAAAGGGCTACAAAAGGTCATAAGCGATATAATTGATTGCTAAGTCTAAGGCTAAGGTTTCAAAAGCCCCCATACGCGGTGTCCAAGATGCTGAAACGCACCTACGGCTTCGAACTCATTTTATTTTGCATCGCCGACATTCATGACACTCACAAGGTCGTAGCCGACACAGGAGAAAGAGAGTGTGTCAAAGTCGTTGGCCCCTGCCCGCAGGCAAAACTGTCTTAGTCTTGCCCGTGCTACGCAAGCTGGAGGATGCAAGTAACGGAACAACCCAACAGGTGATGTTAGATCATTCTGGGAATCATGCCCAAAACCCTAGACCCTAAACACCTAAGCCCAAATGCAGGGTACTAACAGTTATAACAGATATTTTTTTAGATGGACATGTCCTTCCAATGACCCTCAAAGGGGCCATGTAGGTACAATGTAAATATCTAGCGCCCAAAGGGGTTCTGATTAAATTGTTCTAGCAGTTATGTACTATACAGCTACACGAACCTTTTGGGCGGTTCTGATTATACGCTTATACAGTAGCCCTTAGACCCTAAACCCGAAATCCTAAACCACAGATGCCCAATCCCAAACCCCAGATCCCAAACCCCAGATCCCAAACCCTAGGCCTAAATCCGAACCAAACCCTAAACCCTAAATCCTAATCCCTGAATCCTAAATCCTAAACCCTAAACCCTAAATCCTAAACCCTAAGCCTTGAATCCTAGAGCAGTAGGCCCTGACCCAGCTCCAACATTCTTACGTGTTTCAGGTCTCCCCGACCTGTAACTCCGTAGCCGAAGAGAAGTGCCCAAGGCCACAGGGTTTAGGGTTTAGGGCTTTAAATAGGGTTCAGGGTTTAGGGTTTTGGATTTAGGGTTTAGATTTAGGGTTTAGGATTTTGAGTTCAGGGATCAGGGTTTTATTTGGGTTCAAGACTTCGGGTTTGAAGATTGAGAGAGATCTTAGGGTTAAAGGTTTAGGGTTTATTGCATGGAGAGAGATTGAGGAGTTAGGGTTTATAGTCTACCTTAGCCTTCGCATGCCACAATACCAGAAGTCTCAAAGTATAAGGTACTTAGGGTCATTCTTGATTTTTAGCATGAACCATCATAGGCAGCGGAGAATAATAAATGAGCATGGAATCTACGTTGTATTTCAAGGCATTGGGTTTAGGTTTTTTAGGTTTCCTAAAGGCATGCTAAAGGTTCAAGTGCCACGATGGGATGTTATTTTGGCTAGACGGGACACTGCATATCTGTCGTGGGGCCAGTGAACCATGGATGTAGTGGATTTTACTTTGGGGCTTGGACTTCGGGGTCATGCGCCCTGGGGCTAGCAAATCAGGGTAAGAAGGCAAAGATGTTGTACTTGTTTGGTTTTGGCTTTGGAATTGAGGGTTCGAATGTATAGTATGTACCTGGGCTTTACAGGTACTTGAATTGGACAAAGCCCTTGGGCATTAACTCCGAAGCCATGGCAAAGGCTTGCAAACCGCCCACACCCTAATGCGTTAACCTTGGAGGCCATCGACCCTATACCGCAAGTTCCTCCACCTCAACTCGCAGGGTCGATGTAGAAATCTGGTAGATATAAGTATATGCATAGCGTAAAGTATATATGTATATGCATATATATATACATGTGCATAAATATTCGGGTCCGAAGTATTCCCAGACATGTTTTTTCATTGGACCCTTTGGGAATCGAACCGTAGAGGTGCTAGTTTTGCCGGAACCATGCAGCCTTAGCTTCCGCATACAGGGTTTTATGCTTTAGGGCCTACGTATTTGTTCTATCTGGACCCGAACAGCAGGCTCTTTTGATGGGCTTTGGGCCATGGTTTTACTGAATTTGGGGGGTCCAGGCATTTGCATATTTCAAGCTGGTGCTTCTCCAGACTTGAAGCTCCATTTTCGGAGTCCGCAACTGTTGGCCACTGAAACATGATGGTCCAGGCACCCTACTTTAGGGCTCAGGGTTTAGGGTTTGGGGCTTCAAGAATTTCAATATATTCGCAAAGCTCAGCAGCAGAAAGGGACCGTCAAGCCCATATGCGGTTGCAGTGCTAAGCCCTAAGGCTCCGTTTCCAGCGGGATGGCTTCTAGTCTCAAAGGATCCATGTGTCTACATAGTATAGTATACTCGGGGCTCAAGCTAGTTATGCGGGAACCCCTCTGTACGGTGTATCTGCGTGGACCTTTTGACTTCACAGGTTTCTATTGCTAAAGGGCCTTGGCTGGTACTTTGGTTTTCAGGTTGAAGTAGCTAGATCCGCACAAACCGGCATAATTTGTCAATTGAGGTCTTCCCAAATTAAGGGTCCCGTTTTGCGTGCCCCTATGAGCGGACTACACTTTAAATAGGAGTTTATAGTTGTGCCTCCTAGTTTTGTAGGAACCATTGAAAGGCAACCTGAGTTCAAGGAAGCAGAAGCGCAATCATTGGGAAGCAGCACCACGTAGGACGGTTCAGCAAGAGCACGCCATCGAGTGATCATCTAAGCGATTCTGATGGCGACCCCACCCGAAAACAGCTACCAACATTTCTTATTCTCAGGATTTGGACCTCGTATGATTTAGACCATCATGTAGGACACAGGGTATAAGGTTTACAAGCCTGACACCCTAATTATGCTCCAATCCTACCCACAAGAGGACATCCTGCACTAACTAGGCTGGGTTGGACTTCGGGATTTGAGCGTTTTCCCTTACTGCTTTCATAAGGACACTGCATACTGCTATTTTTCATGGGGTTGCAAAGGCCAACCAAGTAGGACTCGCGACTTCCCAGGGTGTAGCATATGAAGGTCGCGCAAGCTTTCCTCCATCTGCAGTTGTACTGTGTGCACTTAAAACCTAGCCCGAAGGGTCCAATTCCCGAGATCTTCGTAAAATTCCCCAAGCCAAATCCCAAGCAAGCAACTTTGGGATATTTGGCCCCTAAACCGAAGCCCCTAAATCATTCAGCAGCTTTCATGTTCTCTTCCCTTCACCAATAAGTACCATTGTTAGATGACGAGTTTTATCATCTCAAGTGAGAAAACAAGTTTTCTCCCTCCATTCTCCAATTGCCCAGGTACGCCGCATTTAAACCCCCAAGGGTCCATATAGGGATATAGTATAGGTTTCAGGGTTTAGGGATCTAGTCTATACTTCGGATCCAAACAGGCTCTGGTATAACGACTTGGTGGCCTGAATATCCATTATATGGCTACCTGGACCCTTTGGCAAATAATGTTACCTGCTTTTAGGGTCAAGGTAGGGCCATTTATTGCCAGTGCTTACATTGAGGCACTCCGTCCGTCCAATGGTAGGTAGAAGAGTTGTTTTTGAGTATTGCTCTAGCACCGCAAAACCAGCGCGGCTGGCAGAGTTAGCAGTTAACCTGGATCCCATAACCATTTGGTAGATAGAGCCGTTTCATGCTTGTGTATGTGGACCCTTGCAGTCTTTCTTTGCAGGGATATGGCCGAAGAGGAAGTCCAGCGGGTTCGGAAAGCCATCCAGGAGCTCATAAGGTTCATAGATGATAGAAAGAGGGTAGATTGCATGGTGTCAGGTTTAGTGTTGAAGCTTTAGGGTTGCTCATCCTTCCTCTGGGAGCTTCTGTAAGGCTATGGCCTGCTTGATGTTACAGGGGTGGTTTACGGTCATGATCGGAATTGCCGTCAGGGTCCGTGGGACATGGCAGAAGATGTGCAGACCCCGATCGTGGATTGTCTCACTAAATTCGTAGTTCTTGGTGGTCATTGAAACACCTCCTTTTCTCTCTGTCTTTCTCCCTCTGGCTCTGTGGCTCTCTCTCTCTCTCTCTGTCTCTTTCTATGTCTCCCTCTCCCTCTTGCTTTCTGTGGCGCTGTGTGCACATTCAGGATCACGTTGCGCTAGCTGTGCATTGGGTAGAAGTAGGTGAAACTCTACGTCTCAACTTTTGATTGTTTCGGGCTTAGACCCTTGAAATCAGCGAGGGTGGCCAAATATCTCTGGTTCTTGCTTTGCAGCTTAGCCACCCTGATAGCGTGGATACGTACACAGGGAGTCCTTTGACCCTACTGTAAAACAAGTATTCTAAGAATTATGCCTGCAAGCTCTGCAAACTTAAAATCTGAAGCCCAAGCATTTCCAGGAACCTTCTCATTACCCCTTAATTTCCAGTAAATCATGTCAGGGAAGCCAATACCGTATCATCGAAGCTCTATTCCTAGACTAAGATATATTGGTCTCTGAGGGCTCATCGGCGCTCCTGATTTTCATTGGACATGAATGGTACATCTCAGACAGAATCTTAAGGAAACATTTCTGTAGGGATCAGCAGTTGCTTTAGGAAAAGCCGCTTTGGACTCTTTAGGCCCCTGTGTTGGTTCAAACTGGGTAGGCCCCAAGAAGTGACAATCCCATTTTCATAGCAGGCGCCTAGGCTGTCCCAAGCCCGGAATCTCTAAGCGCTCAACAGTGTTGCATTCTGCAGAAGACCTACAACAAGAGCAAGGTTTGCATTGTGGTACTTCCAAAAACGTCACTTCCCAAAACGTCGTCCTAAAAAGATCCGGATGTTTCGCGAAACCTTTAAACGGCTCATAATATTTTCCCAATTATAGAAATTCCGAAAGAGATCGCTAGACCCAGCGGAACAACCTCACCGGCACAGTCGTGAAGCTTGATGACAAGGAGGCCTAAGTCTTAAATCCCAAGCTTGGCCCCAAGCCCTACATCCTAAGCCTGAAGGCGCAAATCCCTATTTTGAAAACCATGCAAGGAAGAGGAGACTCAGCTCTCATCTGAGAGCTGGCGAGATGTTTCAAAGCAGTCAGCGAAGGCTTTGGGGCTTTGATGCAGGAAGTCAGAGGGTTTAGGATTGCCGTTGGTGAGGTTTTTGTGTATGAGCGTGCCCTTGTAGAGAGAGAAGTGCTACGTACTTAAGCACAAAAGATTCCTCTTTCTAACGTCGTATGCGCTACGCAAATGGTGTGAAGATGACTATGCTGTATGTGCTTGGAACCCCTATCACCTAGAGTTTCATGGGTTATGCCTACAAATTATAGTCCCCTTAAGTAGATAGACAAGGGCTTTGGGTATGTTATAATAAGATCCCCATATGCCCCATACTCTATCTACTTAAGGGCGACTATAGGGTGTAGCTACTACTCGTCTATAGTTTCTGGGAGTCTGAGGTAATTTTGTTCCTCCATCACGGCCCTCCAAACCCCAAAAGGGATATAGGGGATATATAGGGATTTTATAGAGTTATATGAGGGTAATATAGGGGGTTCATAGAGATAATGGAAAAGACAATGGAAGCTACTACTTAGGGTTTTGAGTGTAGGGTTTCCCAAAATCAGGGGTGCCTTCTTGGAGGTTCCCATAATAAGGATTATAGTATTGTAGGTCTATAGAATCTTAAGGATTCGCATGCAAACTCTGTTGTTTCCTGGCAGCTTCGAGGGTACCAAAACTGCGAGGACACCTGTGTTGTAATTGCGGTATAGAGTTTAAGGGATCCAAGTATACAAGTAATACCTACAGTGGGCCCTAAAATCTGTAGATATTACTTACATGGGCTATTTGGATCCCTAGGAATAGTCTGGGGGGATGCGGCACGGAATTTCTTCCTCTTCCATCAACAGCATCCGCTGTACTTCGTCGTGGAACCTGAGGGTTTGCATCCTGAACCCTGAGCCCCTAAACCCTAAACCCTAAACCCCCAACCCTAAACCCTAAACCCTAAACCCTTAACCCTTAACCCTAAACCCTAAACACCCAAACCCCGCATCCCAAAGCCCTGAATTCCCTATGACCCCAATACTATGATTATATTTGGTTATATAGGGATAATGGAAAATCAAATGGAAACTACAGGGATTAGATACTATAATTATATTTGGTTATATAGGGATAATGGAAAATAAAATGGAAACTACGGGGATTAGATACTATGATTATATTTGGTTATATAGGGATAATGGAAAATAAAA
>CAJNIZ010043802.1:34581-46968 GCA_905231905.1 Symbiodinium pilosum
GGGTTTGGGGTGTAGGGTTGTAACATTGGTATATGTATGCTTTTGAATTCACATCTGTGAGGGCTTTGGGTGCAGAATGTGTAGAAGATACAGGAAAATCTAAGGGGCGGGGGGGTGGGGGGGGGGGGCGACAACGGCTGGCGCGGCACCCTAATTCCTAAGCGCCATAGACCCCGAATTTGGAACCCAAAGCCAACAAAATGGGTCAATGTAGGTATATGGCACATTTAATATATACCTAGGGCCCAGAGGCGTTTCTACATAGCTAGTAGGGGCACATGGTTTTGCGCAATTCGGCTCATGCCTTTTAAGGATTGCAATTGTGTTGCACCCCGCACACCTCACAGTCCTAAACCGTAAAGTTTGTGTTAGGCCCTCACACTGTACTAGTAGTATTGTAATACTATGAACATGGCTACACGGGCGTGTATACAGCTACACTTCTCTTGTCTGGGGACAATCAGCTTGTGGGTTTAAACTTGCCAAAACCCCTCACAATGAGGTTGGAGAAATGCTTGATGGTCCAAGCCCATAGCAGCTTGGATACCGCTGGTGATTCCTTTCAGGCATTGCGCGGGCGTAGGGTTTGGAGTTGTGGGGCTCAGGTTTCTGCCCCAAACTAACATGAAATTCTCAATGACGCCCATCAAGGCTGTCCTTTTTAGCAGAGGGGGGGTGAGGGGGGGGGGGGGGGNNTCCATGTTAGTTCAAGGGGACTAAGATTGTTGAAGGGGGTGCGTGTAGTATTGGGAGGGCGAACTCTTGAGAATGCTTCTCGATACTATGGCTAGTAGTATGCGTATCGCTAGGACTAGTAGGAATGATATTGCTCTTCCTAATGCTACTAGTTACCACTGCTATGCCACTGCTATGACTTCATTATCACTCCACTTGTTGCTATCACTGTCAGCCATACCATTACTATTGCTCTTCCAACGTCCAAGACACTCATAACTTTGGCGACTACCATCTGCAGTTCCTCTGATGTCAGACAGCGACATGAAATTATATTTGGGGGGTCTCAATATCACTCAGGCTAAATTTATTCCTTAAGCCTACTACCCGTAGCTCCCCGTAACATGTAGGGTATACTTTAGGAGGACCTCCCACCCTGTAATAGTGACATATTATTAGGAATAGAAGAAGACCTTAATATGCCTTCTAGTATCCTTTATAGTCAGTATTACAGGCGGGGGGGTCCAGCTAAGGAATATACTCCTTAATTGAGGTGCACTGAACTCTCTGGACACCATACGTCAGGGTTGCCCCTGCCAGGGTATTTTGAGCAGAAGAGAGCCTAACTGGCTCCCAGGGCTTTAGGGTTTTGTGTATCTGGGAGTATTCCTTCTCTGGCTTCAGTAACTTCAGTAAGAACCATGCCCAATTTTGAGCCGGATAAGGCCGGAATCCTCAACCCTGGTTTTAGGTGTCACTGTGCGCAGAACCAAGTCCGTGCCATAGCCCAATCTCAGCGGTGGATAAATGGGAGTTTGCATAAACAGGCGGTGCCCATTCTCGCTACCCCTAACATCCTACCAATTCTTTTTTCCATGTATAGGGACCCTAGGCGCGGACACCCATTTTTGGAACTCCAGAACGCGTCATGTTGTTGGCTACTTGAAGGTTCACGATAGTCGGAAGTGGCATTAGGGTTGAAGTTGTTATGTGGATACCGGACCTGAATTATATGGTGGTGTTCACCTTCTTCTCCACTCCCTATATTCCACATATAGCTCCTATGGTAGTAGTTCTTATGTTCTGTTCCATTACCTCTTTTCCCCAACTTTTCCCTTAGCCCTAAGCCCCTTTTCCTTCCCTTACAAGTAGACTCTTATCCCGAACCGCGCACATTTGCAGAGGTAGCAACCTCTGGTTTTTCCCCAGTGGCAAGCTGGAGGAGAATGAGACCGAGGCGGCAACTCCAGGAGTTTGGCAGCTTTGTTGGCCGATAGTTCCCCGAAAGCTCAAGACCCCTTTGTTGAGGAATGTTAGGGGTGATATAGGGTTTTGGGGGAGATCTACAGGGTCTAGGGTGTAGGATAATATGCTAATACCCCCAAATTAAGGAAGATATCTCAAACGTATTGGGGGTTCTGGCATGGTTTAGGGGATATGTGCTCAACAAGGTGTAGTGGACGCTCTGGTTACCTCTGAGTTGAGTCGCATTTGTCAAATGAGAGAGCCTTGAACTTTCTCGGCATTCTCTGTTCTTTATCTGATCTGTCTGATCGAGAAGCAGATTCAGATTCACAACAGTAAGCTGCAAATTCACCATAGAAGATGTGGCCATACTTGTCCACGACTTTCAAGAAGGACATATGCTTGAGATGCCACGTGAAATTTGAGAAAATCAAGAGGCACGTCGAACACTCAACCCTAAAACTCGGTAGGATTTAGAGGAATATACCCCCGTCCTCTTTCGGGCGCCAAAGAGTATGGTTGGGACATATAAGGATTCAGGGTTTAGAGTCTGTGCTTGGAATGATATCCCCCAGAAATCATGTGTCCAACGTGCTAGGGCGCGATGAACTCCTGGCTCGTATCTGCTAGCATGCTAGGACTCCAGATATTGATTCGCTTGGCAACGTAGGCATCGAACAAGCCAGGTTCAAACCACTATCGCTAAAGTTCAGGGCTGAGGCCGCTAGATGGGAACGTGGTTTAGGGTCGAGGCCATGTACCGCACGATACTGGAACCACTGACAACCATCCGGCTGGCACTGACGAATTGACATGCTGAGCCCCACCTGCAAGAGTCTTACCCTGGGGCTTGAATAGCTTCAAAGTAGGTACCATTAGAGGCGTTAGGCCGCAATGCAGGTATTGATTATGGACTTAGAGATTCAGGGCTCTTCTATGTCCAGTGCTTGCACTTTGCGATTTATTCTTGCTGCTGCACGCACAGAGGGTTTAGGCTGTAGGATTTCCCAGGTATATCAAGTAAGGGCAGTCGCTTCAAAGAGTCAGAACAGCATTTCGCAAATAGGTCCGCCTTGTCAAACACAAGACTAAACAGGGTTGTCTACATACACATTCATTCTATTTCGTCAGCAGCTACGTTTTCATGTCACCTGCAAGTCTAGCTGAGCTAAACTCAAAATATCGAAAACAAAAAACAATGACCCGCTCCGTTTGTGGAGATCAAGAAGCCTTAGGAACTTACCCGAAAATTCAAGTTGTCAAGAGCAGGTAAACGAATAGCACAACATCCCTAAAATGGTCAAACGGCCATTAGTCATGACATTTTGGGTGTAGACTGTGAGGCGAGCAACAACTTGAAGGGAAGTGTTAGGCTTTCAAGAATCTTACGATTTAGGGCTTCGGGTCCCAGGGTGGGGTCTTCCCCTATGGGTATGACTCCAAGGGTCCGACTACCTAATCCATAGTGCGGAGTTGGGCTCCCATACACGGGAATGCACAATCATCCCAGTTCCTCCCCAGAACGGCTTGCTGCAGGCTAAAATAACGATAGTATACTAGACTATACTTGAGTACTATGTTATACTATGTTATAGTATATACCATGCAAAGGTGCCTGGACGATAGTGTACTATACTAGAATACTATATTCTAGTATAGCATATTACGTTAAAGTATGTACCATGCAAAGGTGCCTGGTACTTGCTTGACTCCCCGATCTTGACACTGATTTTAGCAATTTCATCCTGAGGGGCCCCTGTAGGCATATGAATCTACCTATGGCCCCATGGGGTTTCCATAGTGATAGGACTACTTTGGGTAAAGTATGCATGGACAAAACCTTTGGGAATTCGTTCTGGGAATATCTGCCTGACTCTTGAGGGAAGGGATCCGCGCCGTCCCCGCGGACCCCTAAACTCTGCGGCATAGCTTTTTGCAGGTGCAGGGAGCCATCCGCGAGGTTTGGGAGGAGTGCGGCATTATTAGGGCCCAGTGTTTAAGGGTGTATGGAAGGGTTTTGAGGTTGAGGTTCTACAGAAGTTGCACAGGGTTTCGTAGAAAATCTCGAATATGGTGTGGATACAATGCTTCGGGGCATTATGCTTGCAATCTTGAGCATCTTCGGACTCATGATGCAGAACAGAAACCCATGAGCCAGAGTAGCAGCAAAGGGGCGTGGATTTATCACGGTAGCTTACGCGCCGTCACGTTAAGAACAACTGGATAGCTATCATCGTTCGCTGTTTTTCTCTGTGAAAATTCATGTCGGGATGCGGCACTTGAACTGCGCCCTTCAAGGCGGACTGATTTCGATCTGATCCAATCTCTAGCTTTGTTACATTTTACAAGCACATAATCAGGGGGGTTGCATTCTAGTTGGAGTGACTGCGGGCTGCGCCCGCTTTTCAAACAATCCCTGTTCCTGTCCAGATCCTGCTGTGTAATTCTTACTTGAGGTGCGGATTCATACCCAGGATTTCAGTGCCTGAGTGGCCTTCAACGTATTTCTTCATAGGCTCTGTGTACCTTAGTGTAACCCACCTGAAGTGTTCATTCTAAATGCTAAGTGTGCGCGGCTACCTCGTCCCACTGCATCACTCGGGCAAATAGTTTCTCAAAAAAGGATGGGGCCACTTTTCAGAGGCGTTCGTGCTGAATCCGTATTTGGTTGTTCAACATGATGTGTTCTGTTGCCAAGGCCTTCATGCTAAAGTCGTACTTTGAGTTTATGACCATGCCGAATCGGTACTTAGGGTGCGCAAGGGCACGTTCTTTGTGAGCACTTCGCGCTTTCCAAGCCGAGCTGAATAACGTTCCAACCCAACTGGGGATCCACAGACGGTCCTTAAACCTCAAACCCCCCCAATGCAACTTATTGCTGAAAATAGGAGATCGGTTTGGACATCACTCATCGCGTGGATGAGAGGCATCTACCGGTACCAGTTCTGCGAACAACGAAGGAGAGTTTTTCAGAACAGTTCCCTTTCCATAGGCTAGGAGCACAAAGATTACATGGAAGGAGATTATGGGAGATCCTATGAGTATCAGTATTTGGAGGAAAGATGTTTTTTTGTTAGCAACCCTCTTTGGAAGGAGATTATATGGGAGATCCTATGAGTATACCATAAACCCTAAACCCTATCAGTATTTGGAACGTATCCCTTCTTTGCTAAGGCTTGCAGGAACGTAGAAGGTTCGCGGCCAAGCTTGTGGGCAGGGTTTCTTGCTCAAGTTAGGCCCCCTTGATTTATTGCAGCATGCTCTGCTCTATGCTAGCTATACGATGCCCGCCGAGAGACCCTAAACCTTGAATCGTAGGTGTCACGGTGCACAATTGAGGCTGAAACAGAAACGAGGCCGCTTGTGGGCTTAGGGTTTCGCAGTCTGGGCTTGGGTTTTAGTCTCGGCCCTGCACATAACTTGCAAGGTTTAATGCTTGCAGATTTACGAAGCAGGGCTTTGGGCTTATAATATTAAGTTCACAGCAAAGAAGGCAACCACATCTCCAAGAGGGCACGCGGCCTCTTCCAAAGCCACCCAGCGAACTAAAGACAGTTATGAGTTATGATTCCGTAGTAGTTGATGCTACGGATCTTGTTTACTGGTCCCTCAGGGTTGCGTACGGCAATAGCAAATAGTATCGGCTTTGGGAAGCATATGTCTACTTGAGCACTTGGACTCCTAGAGTCTCTTAAGGGCTTACAGCCCGAACTTAAAGCCGTCACAGGCATAGCACTTGTTGCAGAGGATGCTTTGGCACACCAGTCTGTGTCGTGATAATTTTCACCCTGCTGGCTGCTGGCTGCATTGTGTTTAAGCTGCGCACTTCTTTATCCAATTTTCGTCATCTATGTTCAAGCCCATGACTGATTCGCCGTTCCAGTAGGCTAAGCCCAACTCCCGACACCCAGAAACCTTCTACAGCATTTCAAGGCATAGGGAATGGAGGAGACCCCCTTACCTTATGGAAAGCACCTGGGCCCCCAAAGCAGTGTTCAGGGTTTAGGATCTACCTGGACCCCACACGTAGGCAAAATCATGGCCCAACACCTTGAAAACTAGTGAGAAAGGCAGTCCTTCTACATAGTTTTACGGTATGGCCCCGAAGCTTCACATGGAAGCTAGTCTTGTAGGACTGCCTGTTGGAAAGATGCCCTCCCAAGAGTTGAACTATTACTGTAGTCTTACTCCCATCTAAGGCCCAAAGCGTCCATGTAGCTATACTTTATAGTACATCCTTGGGCTCCAATGTCCCAAAGTAGCTATACGGGAGCCCTCTTTTAAGCCCTAAGTGTATAGTATCCGAAACCCCACACTGTCCGACACCCTACATGAACCTCCTCAACGCTAATCCCTAAACCCTGATCCCTAAACCCTCAACCCTAATCCCTAAACCCTCAACCCTAATCCCTAAACCCTAACTGGGAAGCACCGTAAAGATGACCAGACTGCCTTCAGGCAATATCTTAAAGCAATTGTCCCGGACAACGGTCGAGCCATCCCAGTAAAGCTGCTCCCTGTCAGCAGTTCCCTGCAAATCCAAGTTCTTGCTTTGAGTCCTGTAGTCTGTAAATAGCACCTACTTGGGTCTTCACAAGTACCTACTTTGCACTATTTGGATCTCTTGGGGATAGTTGAGGTGTTGGCGCATCTTTCATGACGACAAAGACTTGGAGTATTTCTAGATGTCAGTAGGTTGGCCATAGTTGTTCAACCATCTCAAGTTTAAGGTAAAGCTTCTGCTTACAGTGTCAGTATTGGAATTTGGGGTTTAGGGTTCAGGCCCACAAAGGTCTGAACTCCCGAGAGTCAATCTGGAGTCGTTGCAAGAATCTACACGAGCCCGAACACAGATTGGTGCTGCTCTTGTGTTCTGTTTCAGAGAACCAAAAAGATTAGGGCTTAGGGCTTGTACAGTTCAACGGCTTTGCAGTTTTTTGAACCATTCTCCACTTTGGCCACTGCTCCTCGTGAGGTTAGGTACAAACAACAATTGAGATGATGGTATCTGGTATGTAAAGCCAACTTACTTGGGTCTTTTCCCTAGGGGACAGGTATATAGGGTCTTAGGGCTAGGAGCTACGGGTGCATTTCAGGTGGTGAGTTGCCAAAAGTCGAAGTTTCGAATGGTGAGGTGCCCAAACTCGAAGTACGGGGCCTGATGACTAAGTTCTGTGCATCGGGTCCCCTGCCCTGTGCGGAGAACATTACAAAGTCCGATATGATGCCGAGGTCTAGTCTAATGCCCTCCCCTGATATTCCATGTCCCAAGAATGGCGTACTGATATATAATATAGAATTTAGGAATATGTCATATCAGAGGGGGTGAGGGTTCTGATTTTGGGGAGGGGAATACAAGGCTGAAGATGCCAACCCCCTGAGCCGAATCGCCTATGCCTTCCAAACGGCAGTCCTGAACTCTAAAACCCGGACCCTAAGACTGTGAACTGTAAAGCTTTCAACCCGTACCCCCAAATTATTCAGTTGTGCCCGAAACCCTAAACCCCTAGAACCTTAAGGGTTGCAAGAGTCTGCTCTCAGAGATCGCTGCAATCATTGAGTCCCGGCCCTTAAAAAAGCTTACTTAATCCTCTCCCTCTAATATTAAACATCCCCACCACCCCCCTAGAATTGACTATTCTAAATTGTGGTATATGATAGTATCTTGGACATATTCAATATTAGGGGGGGTGTAATATTGGGTCGAGGGGATTAAGCAGATTCCATTCCAGACCTTTGACTAACCCCTTTCTCGGGGGGCCTGCATATTGAGGTTGCCCAATTGGGACCGTTGCAGGCAATCTGGATACCAGCGCGGTTCCAGGAGCATTGTTCGCCTGATAGTCCTCTTAAACTTTTCGATTGCCCCCTAGGGTACACCTCTGGATGTTTTGAACCGCATTGCCCAAAGCCGCTACATCCTTGTGACATTCCTGCAAATCCCTTAGCCCCTGCTTTGAGGGACGATGAAGAAAAGAAATAGATATCCTTCAACGAGCCCGGTATAGCTCTCTTCGAACTTTCTGTAAGCAATTGGTTCTCTCACCCGTGAGTAACCTTAGGGACAAATAAAGTAACTCATACACCCTAAGGGTCCAAGGACCCAAATAATAGGGTTTTAGGCCCAAATACTATAATTTTAATGGTATCGGGGCCCTAAAGGCGTATTCATTTGGGTCCCTGGACCCTCAACCCTATAAACCCTAAAACCGTCAACCCTTAGGGATCCACGAAGTAGCGCAGACACTGCTGACAGGTTTGTCCTGGTGGGCCTTCCCGAAAAAGCGGAGCTGAAGCCACAAGCGAAAAAGGCTGGTTCTGATTAGGGAGTTATAGGGATAATGGAAAAGAAAATGGAAGCTACTATAGTATATAGGGGTTATATAATTAGGGATTATACAGGGATTATGAAAAAGAAAGTGGGGACTACTATTTGGGGTTCCGTTTAAGGAGTTCTCTCACCCGAAGGGTGCATGTAGGTACATAGTACATATTTAGGGCCCGGGTAGGTTAACACATAGCAACTCTGGGGCCGAAGATTATACGGATCCATTGCGACCGTAAGCCCAGTTTGTTTAAAAGTTCAAACGCAGCTGCAGCGGTTTAGGGTTTAGGGTTTAGGGTTTAGGGTTTGAGCCATGTCATTCGAGAAGCATAGAGCATCACAAGAGGCATTTGTATTGACCAATCAGCTTCGAGCAGGCCAGGAAGAAAGTCTAGTGTTGGGTTGGCTAAGTGTGTACCATTACATGTGGATTGTTAGCTTACTCTAGAAGACTAGCGGGGTGATTCTGCTGATATTTGTTGAATGAACTTTACCTACGTGGAGGTTAACCACGGAATCGTGTGTCATAATCCCTCTTATCATTGGGGTAACCCCGTATGGCCGGCCGCGGGCATCTAGATTTGAAAGCGGACCGCCTGAAACCTGAACCCTGGATCAACCGCTGTGTCAAAGTTGACAATGTTGTGTTATACGGAGACCCCATACATCTTTTCAGCCTCAATCCTCCATGAGCCCCTCAACAAAAGTTGTGTGACATGCCCATGAGCTTCCAAGGGGCCATATACCCATCAAAAATTGGGTTTACCTAATAAACCTCCCCAATACCCATAATGCCAGCCTTTCTAGCCAGTATTTGTTGCAAAAGGCCTTCATTCTGCGTTTTTGGGAGGTCTAGGTAGGGCTTCGTAGTGTTCAGGGCTTGGGGCTTAGGTTTGAGGATTTAGCGGTGATGAGGCAAGGCTTGGAAAAGTGTAGGGACGATGTGGCAGCTGGTTCCGTGCCGTATATTGTAGCGTGGTATTCCACGAACGTCCTAGGTGCTACCGGTCATGCATGAAGTTGCTAATGCTTGTGGCTTCGGATGTAGGGTAGGAAGCATGCATTCAGTCGGATGCTACTTATTGAAAACCCTTCAGAGCACTCTTTGCACTTGCGCGTCCTCTGCCAAGAGCCGCCGAAACCACGTGGGGATTCAGCGTCAGGCAATGTAAGGCAACTACCAAGACGGATCAGCAAAGGCAAAGCCCCATGGATCCCACAGTACTCGCTGACGGCACTGTTCGCCATCATCATCGACACAACAACGCTCACACGCATACCCAACTTTCCCTGGTACCTCCAGGGCATGATCTTTGCACAAATTCCCCAGGTGACGCTAAGCAAAGGCCTCAGCTGCTAGTCCGTCCCCTAATGCTTAGAATTACAATACCCTAAATCGCATCCTCCGGAGACAAATGATTCAAATGACTGTGAAATAATTGCTGGGAAGCAAAAGTCGTCATCGACAATCCTGCGAGTGCTGCTCCTCCCGCCCAATGGGTCCATGTAGCTGTATGTCTGTATATATGCTGTTGGTTTCAAAGTAGGTGCATGGGAGCCCCTCAGATTATGTACTGAAACCCTGCATGGACCGTTTGGGCTGATAACTAGTGGTCGTCGCCGTAGTCATCGTAGTAGTGGTCTAGTAGTAGCTTTAGCAAGAGAAGTAGCACCACCTGCTGCACAAAAGCCCAAGTACTTAACATTTCCCGTAACAAGAAATGCGATTGACAAAGCCTTGGGCCAGCCAAATGCTTTAGTCTTGGACCCTCCGACTCCATTCCAAACACTGTACGGCCCGAATCCTAGACTTCTAGACCCTAGTCCTAGAATCCTATATTTCCATCAACCCTAGACCCCAATCCCTACAACCTAAGTCCTAACTCTTAAAACCTGGTCCTCTTAATCTTCGCAGGAGATTACTGCCATCTCCTGGGTTCGCAACTCCAAACTGCCTGGCTGGGAAAGCGGCTCCCAGGAGCCCACCGGATTCAGCTTGAGGATTACCCAGGGTTTAGGGCTTAGGGCTTACAGTTTTGGGCTTAGGGCTTAGGATTCAGGAGTTAGGGTTTAGTCCTTTTCCCCCCAATTAGCCCAATTAGGTAAAACATTGCCTTCTGTGTTGTTTCGAGAAATATCTTTTGGTCTGGAACTTGCGCCATTTGAGGCTTTAGGTTATGCTCTTGAGGTTGTAGAGTCAGGTTTAGAGGCTTAGGCTTGCCCATGAGCGTTTTCTTGAGTGACTCTAGCAACTCTAGCATTCTTATCTTATGGCGTATGCCTGGGGTCCTTCCCCCCTTGCAGTACCTGTCCTTCAAGGGTTTTGTTAAGCAGCCATTGGAAATCCTAGTATTTCTGGTCACAACTGTTACTGCAAGGAGGAATGAGCTAACGTATAGTCCCCCTTCAGTAGATAGAATATGGCTTTGGATATATCAAAATAAGATCCCCATATACCCCCTATTCTCCCTACTTAAGGGGGACTATATGCCTAGTGCTTCCCTTCATGTTTGGGAAGCCACCGCAAGGCCTGTGGGAGCCACCTGAATGACTGGGTTTTGTGGTGTTCCGTCAGGGCCGTAGGGTTTAGGATGTAGGGTTTAGGATGAAGGGTTAGATTAGAGTTTAGGTGGATGATTTTCAGGTTCGGAGTTTGTGGATCGGAGGCTGGATTCTGAGCCTTGGGGTGTGAGATTTGAATACAGCCCCTTTTGCATAGAAGCAGTTTCCTTTTGAGCTTCCATTTCCTTAAACCCTAAACCCTAAACAGCAGTTTCCATTGTCCTTTCCATTCCCGTTATATACACCGCATTGGGGGACCCGCATACCTCCACTCTACAGAGGGATGAATTCTGATGTACAGGGGCTTTATCAAGCTTGGATTTTTTCAGCATATCCCAAACGGTCCATGTGGGTATATTGTCTGTACTTCGGGCCCAAACGGGTTACTACAGGGTATTAAAGGGTATAGGGCTTAGGGTTGCCACGGCCGTAGGCTACAACAGCAGGAACATCAGCGAATTTGTGACGTCCCACTTGCCATCACACTAAATGTAGCAGTCAAGGTCAGGTACGATCTTCAGAATTCTGGCTTTTGGACATGATTCATTGTGCGCAGGCCGTATTCAGAGTCTCTGTGAGTTTGGCACACCGCATGTATCCGATGTGATGCTATTCAGTTCTACTTCCACCCATAAAGGCCCTCCATCAGAGCCAGTCTCAAGCAAATCCTCCAGCGAAAACATAAGCTGTTCGAACGCTTAACAGCTCCTACCATGGGTACTTACGTAAGGACTTTTTTGGGGGTGCCTAGGCAAGCTAGCGATATTCCCTGGCACAGCTCCGCGCCAGACTTCAAAGACAATGCGGTTTCTGAACATGGAGCACTTTGCACCGCAGCTGAGGCGCGGCCTCGTCCTCTAAGGGTATACATGACAACATATTGTTGTTTTCGAACATCCAATTATTTGCACCATATGTCACGTTCTGCACGTTTTTGCTGATCCCCCCAAACTCTGGACACCAGGACCCTCAGCGGTCCCTGAGAAAATCGGGCGTCATGGGAACTATGTTGTAATTTTGCGTTGAGGGTTGAAGGCTTACGGTGTGGTTATCAGAGCTAGGCTTGACTTTTTATAGCGACGTGATGTAGCATGTAATATGGGTTGTTCTCACAATTATGGGCCCCTTCTTGGTTATAGATTATACTACCGCACCTGATATTTAGGAGTACCAAAATGGGACCATATACTCTTTGGCGCAACCTTCAGTTGACTGTGCCGGTACGTACTGGAGGTGGTGTAAAGATGTGCTGTCAGGGCATTTGCAGATCTGGCGCTATGGGATTGTGCAAGTCCAACCACACGGGCTTGCAGTACTTGAGGACTTTTGAAGAGGTGACAGTTCACAGCCGCCTTGGAACATCGAAAGCATGTCCGCAATTCGAGGAGCATGTCTTCAATGTGATTGTCCCTCACAAGAGTTTCACAGGTCTACCTTGCGTTATTGCTGAGAATGGAAGAGTTTGCCTTCTAGCTTACCATGGAAGTTTTCATCCTCAATGTTGTGGCCTTGAGACTGCGCACAGGAGGGTTGTTCTAAAGGTCCTTGTATTCGGTTTATACTTGGGCGACCATTTCAGC
>CAJNIZ010043803.1:390-20719 GCA_905231905.1 Symbiodinium pilosum
CCCCGGAGGCCTCCGCAAGTCCTGCTGGAGGGCCAAGTGCCTGTGTTGACCCTAAGGGTCCAAGGACCCAAATAATAGGGTCCCTTTAAAGGGGTTATAGGGGGATATATAGGGATATATGACTATATAAAGGTCCAAGGACCCAAATAATAGGGTTTTAGGGCCCAAATACCATTATTTTTTTAGTATCTGGGCCCTAAAACCCCATTATTTAGGTCCTTGGACCCTTAGGGTAAGGGCAGGAAAGACGTTGCAGCCCCCGCCGAAGGCCGGAACCCCAAACGGTTTAGGGTTTGGGGTTTAAGGTTTAGGGTTTAAGGTTTAGGGTTTAAGGTTTAGGGTTTAGGGTTTGGGGTTTAGGGTTTACCCTAAACCCTAGATGCCCAGATTCCCCTGAGCCTCTTAGTACCCTCCGTGGGGATTAGGGAGTAGGGAGGGCGGAAGGAATAATAAGGCTCTCGGCATTAGGAGTTAGGGCTTTACGCCCCCTCTCCTTGGGCATCCTAAATCGCCCAAAGTATGAAAGTGAACGATACCATTCCTGAGCTTTCCCTAAACCTCAAGTTACCTAAGTAATGGGTTCTGGGTGCTATATACCCCATACCTACATAGCCCAGTAATGTACTATTTAGGTAATTGGGAGCCCTGGGGTTTAGTACTTTAAACCCTTAACCCTAAACCCTTTAAACCCAAAAGCCTAAACCAGTAAGTACTTGCTAAATTTAATCAGGGATATTCCATTATCCCTAAACCCTAAACCCTAAATCAGAGATATTCCATTATTTAACTAACTGGGCGCCCTCGGGTTTCACAACAGTAAAGCCCCGAGAACTGCCTTGCTTGTCTGCATAGAAGTAAAGCAGGCTCCTGAATCTAAAGCCCTGAGCCGCCCAAACCGCTTGTTTAGGGTTTCGGGCTGGGGGTTTCGGGTTTAGGGTTGAGAGTTTAGGGTTTAAGGTTTAGGGTTATTGGTTTATGTAGGGTTCAGGGAAACCCCAAACCCCAACGCATGCGTTGGTTTTTTGTGGCGTAGGGTTTAGGATCTTCTGAGAGCTGGCATTTGGCTATGGAAGGTTAAGGGGTGTTTTGGCAACCTCTGCTAGGAAGGGCCTTGGGTATTACTATCACGGTTGAGTGTGTTACGGGGTCATTACCGAGATAACATGTCTCAAGAGCAAAACATTACTACACGTTCATTGTTTTCTTGGCTCACATGACTCCAGGAAGAAGAAAGGATCCTTTTTACATAAATATGAGGACTTCCATACCCCAAACAAAACCAAAGGATCCCTAACAGTGCCCTAAGATTGATCCAGCTTTGGGGCTCTTTTACTGGCTCAGGTTCAAAAACTTCAAGACTCTTTGACACAACCCACCTTGGGGCAAGAGGACGGGTGAGGCCATTCTAACTTGCCTAGTACCACTAAACCCTAAACCCTAAACCGGGGCGGGGACTCGTGGGGGAGACTTTGAGAACCCAACACCATGAGAACCGCCAACCGCATGACGGAGGTCTTTTGCCTCCAGCTCCTCAAAACCACTGGGGTTTAGGGTTTAGGGTTTAGGGGTGCGTGTGAAATTTGCTTACAGCCTCAGACGCAAACGTTTTTCGTCCCACCAGCGCCGCGACACAGCAGTCTTGCACGACACCATGCCAATCTACTAACAAACCTCCTTCGTGCGGCGCTTGGGAATGGAAAAGGGGTTCTAGGGACTCATCCCACTAGGGATATATAAGTATCACTCTGGGGATGTATGCGCCCATTTCCAACTAAGCACTCGAACGGCCGCCAAAACAGCATAGCGGCTAACATTTTCTCTTCCAATGATCCCTAAACCCGACACCGAAATCATGTTAAAAAAAGGGCCTCGTCATCTGTTGGAAGCGCTGTGGGCACATCGCCTGGGCTTGCAACATTTGCAGTACTCTCAAGAAAAAGTTCCCCGGAAGGGCCCCAGAGAGAGAGGTTGATCAGGACGCCTTTGTAGTTACTGCCTTTGAGGGGACGATGACGGTCTGCGACACAGGTGACCTAACTACGTCCGGTGGACACAACTCATGGGTCGCAGGCAACTCTAAACCCTGGAACTTAATCAGACCATCAAACCCTCGCACTGCCAGAGTCTCTTACATCACATCACCGTTCTCGCATCTGACTTTGCATGCCAGTGATATCTGGGGCTGGGTTACGCTTATGAATCATGTGAACATGGCAGCAGCCTGAGCGACTAGCTATTGGCAATCGGCATCATGTGAGAGTCTCACCCCGCACACAAAAAGCAGAGCCTTTTCTAGGGTGAGCCACTGTTGAAAGAGACTACGGGACTATTCACTATTCTCGCGAGGATGTCTACAGCTCAGACTCAAACTTAGCATGCCCGCAATAGCACGTCGATGGAAATGCGAAAGGTTAAGTGCGTAGTTTAGGGCTCAAGTTTAGGGTTTGCCAGGGGTTCAGGGCTGTGAGAACAGTACAAGAAAGCTGAGCATGATTCCCGACCCCATCCCCAAAGCCCTCCTTTCCATCATATCCCCTACACCCTAAATGGCCTGAAGCTCCCCGACCTAAACCTATCCTTGCAAACAATCATATGCGTCCCTGAAACCCAGACTACAGCTCCTCTTCTCGAAATCCTCCCCAAAATGGAGTGCTTAGTTTTTTGGGGTATCCTTGATGAACTCCAAACCAGGGTGCCCCAGTCATCAGCAGGTGCGGAGCCCCCATAATCCTTTTCTTATCGGTTTAGGGGTTGGGGTTTAGGGGATTTAGGGTTTAGGGTTTAGGGTTTAGGGTTGGGGTAAGAAGTGCTGGGAGGTCAGCAGGATATACAGGAATAATGGAGAATCAGATGGAAAAGAACATGGACAATGACATGGACACTGGTTTACGTAGAGGTTGTTTGTGCGCGTATCTATATATATATATATCCTAATTTCTATCTTTTATGTGTATATATACAGCCCTTAGTAACATCGTGTTTCCCGTCAGGATTATGGGCTTCCTTAAACACAAATCATATTGTGGCACCTATTCTAGTGGGGCTCGGAAACGGGGCCCAGAATTGTAGAAGCTGCCAATTCATTAATGGTTTGGGTTGGGGAGTCGCCCCGCTGTCGATGGGTTCAGACTGCTTAGCTGCAGGCGGTTGGGGGTTACAGGAAGGGCGCTGCCAATGAATCCTCCTCCCTCTGCAACCTACATTCTCATGACGTCCCGTCCCTGACGCCCTAGCTTCCCGCTTATAAGCAACTTTGATTAGCCCGAACTATCCTCAAGCTACCCTAGTTATGGCGGGGCAGTCGACTGGGATGGCTTGGAATCCATGATTGAAGTGTCCACAGCAATCTCAAAAAAATGACCACAATTCTTCTGAGTCTATTTCTTTTTGAACAATCCCACACTACATGTCATTTCCTTTCTAACCCTAAAGCCAAACAACAGGCCTGCCGAACCCAACGAAATTCAAGCTCTCCGGCTGAAAATTTAAACATTTGGGCTTATGCTGATCTGAGGGTCCGTACACCTAATAATCAGATGTTCCCCCGAAACCCGCACTACAATTACGAATACCAAAGCTTCCAATACCCAAGTACTTGGACCCACTTAAGTCGCTGGGGGCCTCGGCACCTTCATCATCGGGGATGGGCGCCTGACATTTCCGTCAAAGCTCCAAGCCCTGAAATGGGATGGAACCTACTCGGACTCACAGGTATCTGCACAGGAACCCGTTTTAGGTCCCAAGTCTATCCAGCATAGCTACTTTACCCTACACCCTAAACTCTAAACCATTTTTTTTGAGAAACAAGACTATGAGCAGTCGTGTATTCCCACACTTGTAGCATATGTATTGCTTGGGAAACGTACCCATGTAGCTCCATCACTGCACCCCAGAACTTAAACTGGCCCCAGAATCCGAAAACCTTGAGACCTAGTGCTTGGGGGGGACAGGAGGACTTAACAGTCCGGTCACCCGGGGGTTTTTATATGGCTCATAAGTGTTAAACCAACTACTAATTCCCCTCACCCTAAGCTCTGAACCTTTGGTAGCTTCCAGTTCCCCTTCCATTATTCGCATATTTACTAAATCCCCCTGACTTTCCCAATATATGTGAAAATCATGAGGCCTCTCCTACCCAAAGGGTTCTTCCGCGAGGCAGGTCGAATCATGCTAGACGGCCTCTATGTATATAATATGGCTGCCATTTAGCAGGCTTCACGGGTGGCACCTTGCAAAACTGCCGACTGGAGGACCACACGAAATCACACGAAGCTTTTTTGAGCACTGGGTACGTCGATCATCTGGGTGTATTGTTGGGATTGAACGGAGGGGGAGAGAGACAGAGGGAGAGAGACAGAGAGAGCTTGAGAGAGAGAGAGAGAGAGGAGAAGAAGAAGAAGAAGAGCGAGAGGGAGAGGGAGAGAAGAGAGAGAGAGAGAGAGATACAGGCACACACAGACTGAGAGACAGAGGACATATACAATAAATGAGGGCAAATGCGTGCTGCTGAGACATCTGAATGAGTAGTTAGTCTACTCCTTACTCATCCCTGTATAGATTGTTACCCAATAGCCCATTCATGCAGGCTCAAGAGCGCAACCTAAGAGCACAGTTTAAGTGCTTAGGCACCTCTAGTGCTTGCTTTGTTCGTATTGAAACCCAGTTTCGGTGTAGAGTCGAATTAGCTTAACAGGTCCCAAAAACCATATGGGGAATACTTACTCAAACAATAATATAAACTCCTACTACAGAAACCACGCGTTGACGATGCGTTGCACCATACATGTATTTGGAGGATGTTCAGAGAAGGTTCCCAGTCTATGATGCGACTTTTGGGTTTTCTGACTCAACGAGTTCAGGGTTTAGGGGTGTATCGATTGACTGGTATTCCCTACGCCCCCTGAGCCTCTAAAACTCATTTCTCAGCGTCACGGTCTCCGCTTTGCCCCGCAGATGGCATGGAAATCCCTACTGCAGGGAACTTCTTTGAAGTGACCCTCCGTTTTCGCTATTTCCCAAAATTAGTGGCCCTTGTTAGGAATCTATAAAGAAGGGGTTTACGTACAACAGGATCTGGATTGGGGCTGCCCATCCATGGAAACAGACGTTTACAGAGTTCTCTTGACCCCGAGAAGAAAAAGGAAAGGCAAAGCTGACGACATTATTGTCTTAGCGCAGGCTATCTTCAAGCCCCCGCGGTAAGAGCTGCGGACCAAACAGCGGCAAATCCCTTTGTGCCAATTCGATGGTACTGATGAAACACCACTTCCAGAGGGCCTGTGCTGCATGTCCACTCTACACATGTGAAGATTTCTCAAAAAGCGGGGGCAAGGGGTATATGGGGAGGATAGAAGAAATATGTGGGGGTCCTCATGGGACATTGTATGGGGACAGTTTTGAGAAACTCAACAGTCCTTTTTCGTGAAATGGTATGACTACCTACAAAGTCCCCAAAGCGGGTAGAACCATATGCATCCCATGCAAATCTTCTGTCAGGCTTCACTTCTTGACTTTCAACCTTGATTTCTCATCTAAAGTTCTGGAGCCGCACGGTCCCTTTCCATATCCCCTTGCAGTACCCAAAGAGTCGATATAGTATGCTCCCATAGTATAGGTACTTTGAGACCCAAGTATGCACGACAGAGCCACGTGAGCCACAGTCTAAACTCCAAGTGTCCCCGTCAATAGCCCCTAAATAATCCCCTGTATAACCGCCTTTAAGGAGTTTTGGCCATAGAATCGTACACATAGACCCTTTGGGGTGGAAGATCGACTTCCGCTTGGCGTATCCTAAACCCTAAAACCCTCAAACCCCCACGCTAAACAAAAGAAAAAACGCTCAATACTCTGGAAGACGCTAACCCTAAACCCCTCAACCCCGAGACCCTAAATCCCTCAACCCCCAAACCCTTACCTTAACCCCAAAAGTATGTAAAGTAATAGCCCTAAACCCATAATAACAGCCATAAAGGCCATTATTTTACATACTTTTGGGGTCCAGGAAACCCTAAACCCTAAACCCAAACCCTTTGAGGTCAGGGAGGCCTCTCCGAAGCTTTCCAGGAATGCGTTGCCACCGCGACCTCGTCCTTTTCCTTTGCCCTGCACAAAGCTGTAGGTTGGGGCAAGGATTCTTACTGGGGGTTTGTAGGGAATCAGGAAAACACACTATGTAGGGGTTATAAACGGACTGTATTCCCTTAGTCCCTACTAATTAACCACCGGTAAATTGCAGTTTGGGCTTCGCCAGTTTCCTAGCGGATCATCAAACACGAGGTTTCTGAAATCCAGACAACGGGCTTGTAGCTGCCGGACATGGTCGCCAGCTGTTTCATCGATGGCATGGAAAAGGGTTTAGGGTTTAGGGCATGCGCGGGTGCCCTACATCCTCAAAATTTTCCTCTTCTATCTCACATCCTTGAACTCTTCCCTTCTTGGAGGTTCTGAGGACCCCATGGATATGCTGACAGCCCCTCTCAGCCATATAGTAACCCCGGCTATCCTCAGTATTGACCTATTTGCTGAAGCCCTCTGACTGTCATGGTAGGCCCAGCAAGAACCGAAAGTACGACTGTCAGAGCAAAGAACTCCAGACTCTTCGAACGAACAAAGAGCCACATGGTTCAGGCTGTTGTCTATTGGGGTAAAGACTGACCCTGGTTCTCCAAGTTCATAAATAGCAAACGTTGGGCTCCTAAATGCACATATACTTTGAGCTATACATGATATCCACTTTTGGCTATTTAGATCCTGAGCGTTGCTTAGACAGAAGTCTGCGACTTCGATTGGTAGGGAATGAAAAGTCAATTGAACAATGACATGGAAAATGGAGGTTATATGGCTATGTGGGTGTTGGGGTTTTGGAGCAACTTGCCGTTTAGTGGTAGTAAATCGAGGAAAACACAATGCAAACACCCATTTAGTCTTTAGGGGGTTCAGGGCATTGGGTTTAAGAACTTCGATATAGTTGAAGAAAATATAGGGCCGGCTATAGAGATTTATTCCCCCTTC
This sequence comes from Symbiodinium pilosum, assembly GCA_905231905.1. Classification (NCBI taxonomy): domain Eukaryota; class Dinophyceae; order Suessiales; family Symbiodiniaceae; genus Symbiodinium; species Symbiodinium pilosum. The sequence goes on from CAJNIZ010043803.1 coordinate 7,402, forward strand.
CCTGCGAACAGGCCGGCACCGTATCAGAGTCGACTAAGGCCGAGGTATCTGTGTATTCCAGAAATTCGAAGGCTTTAGGCTTTAGGGTGTAGTCTATACTTGAGGCCCAAAGAGCTTCCTAAGTACAACTCGAAGACTGGCATGTTCCTTTATGACCCTTGAAGCCCTTACAGGCCCCTTCGAAGCTTGATCCTTCAGGTAGAGGGCTGCAATGAGAATATAGCTTTTGACGTCTGCACGTCTTTGTTTTGCCAAAGGCCCACAGCACACTCGGAATTTCAAGGAACACCTTCTTTAAGCATGAACTGGAAATGGTAATTTCCCTAAATAGGGGGACCCCAGTATACACCCCAAAATTCTACAGTCCTTATTATGGAGACACCCCAAATTGGTACCCCTAATTTCAGGAAACCCCCACATCTCAGGAAACCCCCATATGAGAAGAAACCTGGGCCCCGCAAGAGGAGTTCATGCCAACCCTTAGTCTCGAGACTGCAGTCTCCCCTCTCCAACTTCTACATGAGTAGTGTTTTTTTGTGGTCGAACCTAGTAAGATTATATTCCTTATATAAAATACTATACCCCAAAAGGAGGATAGAATCTTATTCTCTAATGGGTACCATAGTATCCCCAAATGAAATACTACTCACATGGCCCTTTGAAGGGCTCCAGTTACTTAAAGAATGGGTTCTGGGTTCTATATAGGGATTCTACAGGGCTTATAGGGGTTCTATAGGGGTTATAGGGATTCTATAGGGGTTGTATAGGGTTTAGGGATTAGGGTTTTGGGTTCTGGGGTTCTATATACCCTATAGTTACATGGCCCAGTAACCTACTAGTTAAGTGATTGGGAACGCTAGGTCCAGGGTTTCGGGTTTTAAGTAGGGGCCCTCAAGAACAACCTTGACCGTAAGCTCTTCAGAACGCCTTTCCTGAACCTAGGGTTATAATCAGGATGACTCCAACATGAAGGCTGTCCACAAAGTCATGGCGGACACCACCATGGAAAAAACACTGCCTGCTGCTTCGAAGGGCACGGAGGCATGGAACATACTGGAGCAACATATTTAGCAGTCCCTGGCTAATCACGCGGAGTAGTCCCTATCGCATTCCCTACTAAGCGTCCCTAAGCCAGGAACCCCTAGTACTACAGTAGAAACAGCTATATAAGCCAGTGGGTCAATTATTGTTTTTTGTTTTGTTTTATCTTTTTCATGTAATTTGATCCTCCAGAGTTGGTAATTTGGCCCCCCAAGTCCCAAACCCCAAAACTCAAAATGGTAGTCTTTCTTCTGTTGTTCATTCCCTACTGATGTGGTCTCCCAGGGTCTCAGTAGGGAGTTACCGCCCAAGACAACGCTGCGGTGATGGCGACAAGGACCACAATGTCCACGCTGAGGCCAATGGCAGGTACTACAACTACAACACTGTTTCTCCTCCTCCGACTGCTGCCGCCGCTGCTAATCTCACAGCTGTCACTGTAGCGGCTGCTACTGCGACTACTGCTACTACCGTTACTACTATGCCTGTCTTTCCAAAATGATGATGTGGCGTTGCGCAGTGGCGACGCCATACGATGACGATGACGATGATCGCTGTTGCTGTTGTTGATGGTGATGATGATGATGACGATGATGATGATTCTTCTCGTTCATCTTCGTGTTATTCTTATAACTACTAATACAATTACTAAACTTACGGTACAAAATACTATACCTGTGGAGGTGGTGTGGCTTGGAGTAGCATGTATCGACAAAAAAAAGTGAATGGCTGGCCTGGTAGACTCCCCCACCGCGACCAGCGCTGGGCGCTGACTTGCCCCAGTTCCCTGGCTCCAGAAGGTTTAGGGTTCAGGGTCTGAGGTGGCTAGCTAAGAGTCCGCTCACCAGACGCGCAAACCCCAATATTGGGGCAACATCAAGGAAGGTAGACAGGGAAACGTTCAAGATGCTGGAGGGGCAAAACCGACAGAGAAGCATGAAGGGATAGGTGGGCTTAAACCCTAAATTTTATAGGAACCCTAAACCCTGAAACTCTAAACAATCGTGAGGGGATAGTTGGGTTTTCCCCTCTTCTTCTCCTTTTTTCGCGTAGCCCTCAGGTTCAAGGCGTATGGGCTGGCGGTGCGTAAACTGATGGCCTAGTCTGGATCCTGAAGCCAATGTAATCTAGGAGCCTGCATAGCTTTCAATGTCTTCTTGGGGTCTGTTTGAGGTAGCCTGTACATGCCTATACTAAGTATTTATAGAGGCCATTAAGCAGGGAACATGGCAGGACTTGTTACACGCACTTAGCTGTGGACCTCGACGCCCGGAACCTCTTGCAGGGCGACACCAAATAATTACACAGACGCGTTCAGCAGCTCACTTCCAGTTCACCATCCCTACCGTAACCTAAACCCTATAAACCCTAACCGCTTCTGGAGGACTCCAGGCATTTCTGGTGGGTGAACACTTCCCGCTTCAACCCAGTACGAAATGTGGATCCAGTGATTCCCGAGTGATTCCCGTGAACAGTCCGGGTAGTGGCAGCGCTTGCACCTACACCGTACAACCGTGCGAACTCTAAATCCGGAACGTCCATCATGAAGCCGAACACAAGCCCAAGGGTCAAAGTGCCCAAATAAATGGGCGCTAGGCGGACATAATTAATACTCCATCATTTGGGTACTTGAACCCTGAAGGAAGACCATTCATTGCACATAGGCCTCAGGGTTGCGCTTTAGAGAATATTGTATCCTGACTTCCGAACCACGGAAATCGAATCTTGAAACAGAGGCCCTTTTAAACGTATCCTGACTTTCCGAACACCACACATCCCTCATTCTTGAACACCCCCATAATATACCCTACTTAGGGAAACTATCTACACAATCTACAACTCATTGATGGGGTCTTCATCTAGTGCTACTCTCTCCAAATTCCTCCGGAAGTGGAGTGGAGCAGAAAACATGGAACTGAGAAAGGTTTCCCAGTAGAGGAAAGAAGGCATCCTGGAGACCATCACTTGAAATGCTTAGCACGCCAAGGAGTACAGGTCAAACTCAGGACGGACTGCCCGGCAGGCCGCGGGAAAAGAGGAGAAAAACCTTCAAGGGAAAAACCTCACTTTACAGACGGGCGGGCCTTCTGCACTCGAACATGAAATAGCCCCAAGCCCTGCAACTCAAACCCGCAAGTCCCTAAATCGGATCTGAATCGTAAGCCCAGAACCATCGAAGAAAAAATCGAAAGCCGAAATCCAAAGTAAGCAACACTGTACTTTTGACTTTGAATTTTCTAAACCTTTTGCCCTCAAAGCCTTCACGCCCCCCCACCCAAAAAAAACATAAAGTCAAGATAGACCAATCCCGGGGCCTGAACAGGATTTAGGGTTTTGGACTTTTGTTGTAGGGTTTCAGTTGGAGGGCTATTTCAAGGACCCTAGACCATAATTGTCCAAGGGCTGTCGGATCATGATCTTGGTGCTTATTTAGGTCCCACACCCCGAACTCTGAATCCCAAGCGCCCTAAACACCTTAAACCCCAAACCCTGAAAACCCTAAACCCCAAACCCGAAACCCTGGGCTCTAAACCCTAAACCTCAAGCCCCAGACCCTAAACTCTAAACTAAACCCTAGACCCGAAACCTTAAACCAGGGATACTTAGTAAGTAGGTTAATAAGCCCTATAACCCATGTAGTAACCCTAGTTATTCCCAATATTAACCTACTTACTAAACTCCCCCTGACCCTCCAAGTAAACCCTGAGGGGGCCTGCTCCAGGCCTACGAGTTCCCCAGCCGGAGGTCGCTGAGGAGCTTGGGGCCGGGCCTGACGCATGGGTTTAGGGTGTTTAGGGGGGGGGTGGGGTGGCAGGGTGTAGGGTGTAGGGTTTAGGGTTCATAGGGAAAGGATTTAGGGTTTAGGGTTTAAGTATTTAGGGTTTAGGGTTCATAGGGTTTTGGGTTTTGGGTTTTAGGGTTTTGGGTTCATAGGGAAAGGGTTTAAGGTTTAGGGTCTTACTTTAAGGTTTGTATACACTACAGGCTTCACCCAGGCTTTACGGTAATTTAGGGAGTTTACGCTTAAGGGGTTAGGGTCAAGGCTGCCGGACCTATTGTAGGGGCTCAAATATAAATCGAATACGGGTTCGGGGCGCGTTATAAAACAACAATATAACCTTGAGGTTCCGAGTACTAAATAAACATATACTCAAGAATCACCCTTCCGCGCACCTGTCGGATAGTTACTCGTAGAAATACCCAAGTACTCGACTATTTGGTACATAGATCGGATACTGCTACCAAACCAATTGCTCATGCCTCTGCTTCCACGCTTAGAGATGAATCTGGTGGCTTCGGGTTTCAAGTACAAGGACGGAGGACCTCATGATTGTTTGGCCCAAAGTTGTATTGGGATGAAGGCCAAAGTAGGGGAACGAGGGTGGGGTTTTTTACGGGCTGTACAAACCCTAAACCATAAATCCTAAATTGGATTCAAAATATGTCCTGGTTCGGAACAAGTTTCTCGACAGCCGAAGTCAAAGCCTTTGAGGCAGTCAACCAACAGTTCAGTTCATATGAGCTATAGTCTAAACTCCTAGCATTCCCCTTCATAACCCCTCCAGTGCTCGCCGATAAAAGCCCTTATAAAACCCCCTGTAAGGAGTCTAGACTATAGCTCATATAGAAACCCAGTACACCATGGAAACAATAAGCTATCGACCCGTTGCACCATCAAAGCCATAACTCATCAAACAGCTATTTTGAGGTCCGTGTGGGGCTTGAATTGCCGAAGTGGTTTGGTAGACTGCCACAAGGGGGGAAACAGTTGGTATTAGCGGCTAAACGGTTTCTCGTTGTATCGATTGAGTCTATTGGAACGGTTTCTCGTTGTATCGATTGAGTCTATTGGTCGAATCAGCAGTTCGTTAATGGTTGGTACGGTAGGTTTCCATATGGGAAGTCTTAATGGCTTATAGCGGCTCCATCGAAGTGATGCGAGACATGCTCGCATCTGGAGAATTGACTCCGGGATACGCTTGTCTTCCCTGCAGGAACCTCGACTCCACAGGCTGTGACAGTGGATGTTGTTTCTTTCTAGATGAATGTTCCTAAATTGGAGCCAAGAAGAGCTAGTTTACCATAGATGTCACGGGGAACCCGAAGAGAATAGCTAAAAGGGGCAGTAGCGATAGGGAACAGCGGAACTCATTAGAATTATACCAGTGTATCCTGGGCTATAGGAGCCCCTAGGCTGTGATACTACATAACTACATAGACCTCTCGGCTTACATGCACTTAACCTCAAATCCTAACGCTATACAGCTACGTGTGTCCCTTTGGGGATAAAAGCTTGACTTGTTGTCCCCCGGAGTTCGGCCCCAGGCCTCACTGTCCGACGCCATCTTGTTCAGCTTCTCCAAGCCTAAACCCTAATCCCTGGAACCTAAACCTTAGATCCCAAATCCCTAAACCCTAAACCCAAGATCCCAAAACCTTACCCGAAACCAAAAATCAATAAATCCAGTGGAGGCTAAAAAGCCTGCATGACCTCCTAAGTACCTCATCGTAGCGTGGCAAGTATGGCACTACGGTAAAGTCAGGTCATGCTGGATTTTTAGTATCAACATGCAAAGGTTCCATGTAGCATAGAATATGAGGGTCTAGGGTTTACAAGCTAAGCCCAAAGAGTCCATATCTAGTAAATACTTGGGCCCCAGAGCAGCTACATTGGAAACCCCTCTTATGTCCCAAAGTATATAAACGCTCAACCCTAAACCCTACATATACCTACTTGGACCCTTTGGGACTGAGACCTGCAGGTCATCGTTGAAGTGAATCTTGCATCCATCGATGTCGAGAACGTTCGTGCGTCATCCTAAGCCCTATAAACCCTAAACCCTAAATCCTGTAAGCCCGAAGACCTCAACCCTAAAACCTGTACCAAATCCTGAGTCTCCCAAAACCTTGCTACTGCCCCAGATCCCGAAACTCCATCGGCAATAGTATGGTAGGGAATCGGAGGGTGGATTCTTTGGATGATTAGGGTTCGGGCATAGGGCTATATGTAGGGCTTAGGGCCCTAAACCCTAAAGTTCTCAACCCTAGCCTTTGCAAAATGTCTCTTGGGTATTCTACACAGGCTACTAAAGAAATCCAGTGTCTCATCGCTTGCCTGCATCTTAGGGGACTTACTGAGAATGGTAGGGTTTGGGGTTTAGGGTTTAGGGTTGTAGTTCGGTGGACCCCAACACCCATAAACAGTGACTATAAGGGAAAACCTATTAAGGTCCTCTTACATTCCTATCATACCACTATTGCAGGGTGGGGAGGTCTACCTAAGATAGTAGCCCCTAGAAGCCAAGTAGTAGCTCGAGTTCTTAAGAGTGTAAACATAACCCCTAGAAGCAGAGTAGTAGCCGTAGGTATCAATATGACACATTAACCTACCTCCTAAGTTAGTCCACACGACCCTCCAAGTATTCAAAATCCGGTTGCAAATGGCTGCCTGCGGAGCCTTCCACCTGCTTCTTTAGTAGACGCAGAGACATGGCTGCCCAATGAGGGAATGGAGTCTAGGTACTTACTATGAACGTGCTACATGGAGATTGTACAGGAGTTGCTATAGAGCTCCACTCACTCATTCTTCCGAAGGACCAGATAGAAGGCTTCGGCTGATAGACTGCGGAAGGAAGTTTGAATCTGTGATGGCATGTCTGTTTTCAGACTACGTACGGTGAGGCTTCAGGTCAGACGTCTAGGGTCTAGTGTGGTGCTCGTGGTAGTTCCAGCTGAAGACTCCCCAAAACCCAAATCCTTTTTCATGAGCTCCCACTACACTGTGGCTACAAAGTGGGTCAACATTGAAGTAGGTTTGGGTCCTCCTGACCCTGGTAGAAGATTCAGCAAAGCATTACTTATACAAAAGCATGCAGCTTAGTTAGCTCCACCACTGTAAAAGGAAAAAACAGAGCCAAAACTTGCAGGCAAAGCACAACTCAACTCCAAGTACATAGACCGCGCAGAATTTGAGCGGAACTTGTTCCAAGGTGAAGATTTTCTGCTCAAGCGTAGATGGCTCAAGCCGTTGGAACTTCAGTAATGGACCTCCATCAATAACCCCAAATGGGCTATCATCTAAACTCCTGAAAGAGGTTTATACAGGGAACTGTACTGTGAGGGGTTATGAGGGGCTACTAGGAGTTTAGACGATAGCTTGAGGAATCTTCCGCATCGGCCATGCTTTGAACTCACTACCTCTGCCCTTTATGCGTCATTGAACAGCTGACCCGGAGAGTCCTACTTTCTGCTATGTGAGGGATTGCGAACCTAGCGCTCAACATCAAGTATCTGGCGTACAGTTAGTCAATGCCTCAATTCATGAGAAGATGCTGGCCTAAGGAGCCAACATCACGGTCGGGGGGATCTCACACTGCAAATTTCACGAGGGCTATATGTGGATCCTATTTATCCCCTCCCCCCAATAGTGAAACCACCCCCTAAATATTCCCATGGTGATATACCATAATATACTGGGAGCATTCAATGCTAGGCTAGTGGGGGGATTTCTTCAGTGCTCTACATTACTCAGATGAGAGGCACGTTGCCCTCATTACGTCAACTCTTCACGAAGAGGCCTGCTGGGCTATATCTAATCCTGAGGGTCCAAGTGCCCAAATATTGCGTCTCCCCAAATATCATACTAAAACCCCATTATTTGGGTACCTGGACCCTCTATCTATAACTCTTAACTCCAAGACCACACTATGCAAATAGGGCCCTGCACTACGTGAGATTCTAACGCCTTACATCTGATGTGAAAGCAGTTAAAGGACAATCTCTGCCAGGTTCTCCCGGAGCATTTGGGTCTTTCCTGATCTGCTAAGTTTCATCTAGTCGTTGTAGACTTCTGCTGCATTTCAACATGATTCTTCAACAACATGCCTCCCATTCACTGTGGTCTGATGATGTGCTCTGAAACCTGAACCTCTAATCCAATCTCTGAACAGAAGCCCTTCCATTCTTAAACCAGGGTAACCTGCAAGGTCAGCCTGACAACATGGCTACAAAGCCCAGCGTATGATGCGGGAACGTTCAGAATACGAAGCACCACCTGGTCCTGCCTCCTGACAAATATGAGAGTTCTGCGGTTTTTGATGGGCGTATAGCACTTGCAAGCATTCACAGGACACTCTCAAAGAAGTGAAGTGTAAGTCCCCAAGATCCAGAGCCGTTACCGTGACGGCGAACTCCTGCCTCCTTACTGCGAGCCATGATCCCATTGAAGGTCCGCTTGGTGTAGGTTCATAGGTAGTTCCAAGTTGTGGGTCACCCATGGCCACTGTAGAAGCTTAGAAGTAGGAACAACCGTAGCTCTCCTACTTCAACCTCATGTGAGCTAGAGTCAATATTTCCCATGTAACTACGGACATGGGTTCCTATTAGGAAATCAAGGACTATACTAAGCTACCAAGCACTGCGACCCTGTACTCTAAGCCGTAAACCTAAGCCCTATGTATTAGAAACCCTAAACCCCAAACCCTAAACCCCAAACTCTAAATAAACCCTAACCCCTAAACCCTAAGGGAGACCATAAGCGGCAGCAGGCAGCAGGGCTCGCGCTCGAAGAGGACCGGCTTCATCTCTTGCGCGAGCGCTTCTGCCTGAGTTTAAGGCTGCAGCGTAGGTTTTAGGGCTTAGGATTTAGGATTTTAGGGTTTAGGATTTCAGGGCTTAACATTCTTCGGTTTACTTTTTAAGATTTAGGTTTTTAGGGTTCAGCAGCTTAGGGTTTAGGATTTTAAGGTTTAAGATTCTAGGGTTTATATAGGATGTTTAGGCCTCAGGAAGTTTAGGGTGTGGGATTTCAGGATCTAAGCTTTGAGACTCTAGGATCTAGGACGCAGGGTTCACAACTCAGGGCTTAGGTTCGCGTGCAGACTTACAGGTGGAGGGTTCAGGCTAACTGTTCTCCCCAACAAAATTAGAACCCAAAAGTTGCAAAACAAACCCAACCCTAAACCTGATACGTCCCATACTCTTCTCGTGAAGGAGCGCGAACTACAGGTTTTTTAGCAATGCAGGGCTGGGCCGGCTTGAGGGTTTGGCTGCAAGGACACGGGGGGAAGTCTGAGGTGCCTATACATATAGGGGTTCCCAGGGTTTAGGGTCTAGGGTTTAGGGGCAAATTGGGGAGGGGGGGTCCCTATATTAAGACTTGTATTGTTTGGAGGGAGGCTACATCGGGGCCACCTATGTTGGCGGAAACTCCCATATACATATATACACACATACATCTCATACGGACCTATTCAAGACCATCTCATGAACCTCCAAGTAGCTCCTGGGAATGTTTGGGGTGTGTACGGCGCGGGCCGCTAGGTTTGGAGCCCATACATACCTAGATTATGTTCTCTGTACATATTGGTGCATAGCAAGCCCACCCTTGACCCAAACAAACGCGAACCCTGCCGTCAGTACCACATGCCAAACTTACTGGTTCTCGTAGGGAATCTATTCCCTTATTCCCTACTTAGAACCAGCAAGCAACATTGGTTGCTGGTCCTCCCTGTTTCCGGGCGTTCCGTCACGCGTTTTCGTGTTCGTTGCCACCATTAACATCCTCTTTGACAGCCATTGTGCTTGAGAGTGTCTTGTATGATGCGCAATGGAGGTAGGATGTCAGGTTATCCTCTCCTTCATCCACCGATCCTTGCTGGCACATGGGAGGCTTCTGCTTGCAGACTTGCGTGCCCATCAGCCTGTGGGCAAATGTCACCCCCAAAAAGGCTGGTGAAGATACATCCAGTCTTTCCCAGGATGGCGGCTTTAAACACGGGGTTTAGGGTAGAGTTGCTTGACTCTGGTGTCTCTGCACCATTCTTGAAGTTGAGTGCTGATCTTGTGCAGCTTTGACAGCAAACCCTCTTTCCAAGGCTTCTGAGCACCCAGAGTTGGTGTGACAACCTATGTGGGCATATAAAGATAGATAGATAGATAGATAGATAGATGCATGAAAGTTTTATACACGAAGAGATACGTTCCAAAGGCACGGAGTCAAATCCGGGACTTGCTCGGATTGTTCCAAATATTTCTATAAATTTAGGCCTGAGTAATTGCCCTCTATTCGGGGCTGGTTCGGGGCCATATAACAACAACTAAGTGCACTAAGAGGGTTTTGGTATAGGGCTTTAACGATATTTGGGGTTTTATAGCTCCATGGGTTGTGGTTTCCCTTCCCCAAATTAAAAATGGAAATCTAAAAGCGGCACAAAGACTCCCCTCCTGACCAACATCTTTATGGCATGAGTTGTAAAACTTAGCTCATGTAGGATTTGTTCAAACTGGTCAGGGTTGCAGGGTTTCCTGATCAAGTTTTTGGGCACTGGGGTATCATGCTCAAGGTATGGGTTCCGGGGGTTTAGGCTCTCACGAATCAACACCTGTCGTGGTGGATATGGAGGTGGTTGCCCTAAACCATTAACCCTGAACCCCAAACCTTGCGGCTTTGCAACTGGCTGCGGATCTGGCTGCGTATCCACACTATGGCTCTGCCCCTCACTCCTTGGCTGGCGAGGTCTCCTTGAGCTTCGGTACGTTGTCTGGCTTCCCGAACTTGCTTGCGCAGGAACGTATGGAACCCTAAGGGTCCAAGGACCCAAATAATGGGGTGTTAGGGCCTGAATACCATAGAACTAGTGGTATTTGGGCCCTAAAACCATATCATTTGGGTCCCTGGGCCCTTAAGGGAAGTTTCTTGGCACGCTTCGCTTCGTGCATCTGCATGTTCCTTGCCTTGGAGCTCCGGATGCTGCGTTTCCTCCTGGGTCCCGTGTGCGGCATTACTGGGTTGCTGTTAAGGAACTTAGATCAAGTTTCCACAATGAGTATATATAGTAAACAATAGGGTTCAGGGTTTAGGGGTTAGGGTTTGTATTAGATTACCATAATGGGTATATATAATGAATAATCGGGTTTAGGGATTATATTCAGTTACCATAATGGGTGTATAGAGTAAATAATAGGGTTTCCCCAGTATAGTATCTTGAATTAGGCTCCTGAACAGCAACCCAGTGGCATTATTGTAACCTGCACCACCACGGACTTGACGACCGGCCGCATCTTGTCGACCAGAGCATGAAGCGATTTGTGCCCAGTCACGCAGCCACTTGCTGATTTCAAGGGGGCTAGGGTTTAGGGTTTAGGGTGTAGGGTTTAAGATGATTTCAAGGGGGCCACCCGCTGATTTGGAGGTTTCTCATAATCAAGGGTACCTTGGGAGTCCGCATAATAAGGACTATAGTATCTTGGGGGTTTATATTGGGGTCCTCCTATTTAAGGAAGCCAGCATTTTAAGGCGTCTGGGTATTGTGAACCCGTCTTAACCACAAGAAAGGTGATGTCTATGACAGCTAACTGGAAATCTAGACAACCCTGCTATAGGTAGCTTATACCTACCGGTGGACCTCCAAGCACACCCTACAACCTAAACCCCTCAACCCTATAGTCTGCCTCAAGTAGATAGAATATGGCTTTGGGTAGAGTATAACAAGATCCCCATATACCCCATATTCTATCTACTTAAGGGGCACTATAAACCCTAAAACCCTGAACATCGAGACTGTCAACCTGGGGCATAGTTGGGCATAGTTTGAACGCTAACTCTCAAGCTGCACTGTACTGAACGGCAATAAGGCATACATGATCCTAGTGATGCAACTAATGACCCAACACTAAGGTACCAGATTTTGCATAAATCCTAAACCCTAAACCCGACATACAGGTAGGTACCAAAGAGGTAGGGCATCAGGGTCTAGGTCAAGAACCTGAAGCCCTGTCCCTGGCACTGTGCACCTCTTTCTGTCTCTCTTCACGCTCGGTGAAGCCGAGGCGATGTATCTCCACTTCAGCCTGCAAGCGGATTTAAGGGCTTGGGGTTAAGGGTGTGGGTTTAGCAAGTTGTATAACCCAAGCCTTTTTGTAAGGACCCTGTATCAGTATAAAATACTTATAGGTTTCTCATATGTGGCCTCGGGGAAACCTAAATCCCTTCACACATTTCCGCTTAGGCAACCACCAGGCCTTACATGCTGCAGTTCACCGAGCCCCTACTCGAAACGAAGCAGAACACCTTAACCCTGAACCCAATCCTCCGAACCATGGATCCCTGACCATCATGAAGCCCCAAAATTCAACCCCCCCTCAAGCTCTAAGTCCTAGATGTCAAGCTAAGCCCAAAAACTCCAAACCCTAATCCGGTAGAAATGGCGCATCTACGCTGAACCAACATGTCGTCCGCTGAACCCCAAGCCCTGAACCCTAACCTTGTGCTGGAATTGCCATCACCCAGCTATCAAGATATGAGTAGGCTGTACTTTTCCCAGGCCCGCCCCTTCTACCCAACACTTTCAAAATCCTAAATGACTTACTGGGAAAGCCGGCGCCGATTCTTTCAGTACCTCATGGGGCTGCAACCTTGACTTCGCTGACTTAGCATCCGCCCTGGAAGTTAAACTGTTAGCCTCTCGCTTAAGTTGTAGATAGTAGGAACCCGCGCCCCGAATGACCTACAATTTTATGGGTGCTAGCTACTAGTACTCATCAAGAGGTAATTACGATTGAGCTGTAGGTAACCGGGGTTGCAGGAAGCCCCAAAGAGTTGAAGTTCTAAACCCCACTGTTGACCGCCCTGAATCTGAACCTGAACCATACAACTAGTGGCTACTTGGAAGGTCAGGGGGGCCTTTGCAACTAGCTAGCCAATGGGATAACTGGGGTTCTTACATGGATAGTAAAGGGCCCAGATGTCTTATAAGAATTAGTACTACGCGGTTTGGGGTTTAGGTTTACCTGACCACCCTAAACCCAAAGCCCTGAACCCTAAACCGCGTTTTGCTTGGCCAAATCCTCGCCTTTTGTAATGTCAAAGCTTTAAGATTTCTGGATGTTACCCTGAACCTGCCCGCTGAGTCCTGTCCCCTAAACCCTCAACCATCACTAATTTGGGACCCTCTTCAGTGTTGGGGGTCCCCCTCGCTAACCATGGGTCGTTCAGAAAGAAAAGAAATTGAGGACCCTCGAGAAGGGCCCTCAACCTCCCACGGTTCTCAGGTCCCTGTGGATTTATTTGCAAGGGAGAGTTGTGAATCTTTCCTGTAGTTTTAGGGCCCCAAGATCAAACACATTGTAGGTGAGCTTTCAACCAGTACCCCCTGATCCTGAATAACTGGGCCCCAAAACAAATTATAGGGGACCTCATGGCTAAAGCGAGTCCTACATTATTACCATTTTTGAGGGGGTTTAGGGCATATGGTACTTTCCCAAAAGAGGGGAACCC
>CAJNIZ010043803.1:21738-42008 GCA_905231905.1 Symbiodinium pilosum
ATCCCAAACCTAAACCCTGAACCCTAAGGCGACTGGCTGCCTTTTCAAAGTACTTGTGCGTCACAGCTCTCGCCACGGTCATCGCCTGAGGGTCTGCTTTAGCTTACCTTTGGTTGGCTGGGAATGAAGAAATGAAAAAAGAAAATGGAAACTACAGGGAATATAGGGGTTATATAGAGATTATAGGGTATATATTTGGGTTATAAAAGGAAAATGGAAAAGAACATGGAAACTACGATAATGGGCTACTTAGGGCCTACTATACGGATCCATTCCTTCATTCCTAGCTAAATCAAGGTGGGTTAGACCTATTGATTTGGAGCTGTTCAAAACAGAGCGGACACTAGGGATATATGTGGAGTTTCAAGGCGGTTTAAAGCTTAGAGTGTAGGGTTTAGGGTTGGTAGGATCCCGAAATATTTAAGTGACCCCAATATAGACCCAAAAATGCTAGGATCCTTACTATAGGGACCCCCGAAGAGCTACGTCTAATGTTGGACCCCCCCCCCTCCAAATGTGGACGACTTTGATGTGATACTTGAATGCCCGCTGGATTTTATACGGATCATTTTGTGAAGCTCACCACTGGACCCTGGGCTGCGGGTAGCTCAGGCTGTCCAGGTTTAGTGCATAGGCGTGTTGGACGTGGGCTTAGCGTTGAGGGTTTAGGGTGTAGGACTCGAGGTTGGAAAGCTGTATACGGTATGACTATATACCTGTTTTTACAGAAAAGGGGCTGCTTGATACCCTAAACTCCATATAACCTCTTCACCCCATGTACCCCAGAGATCAAACGTAAGCTCCAACAAAACACACCAGAATTTAGGGTTCAGGTTCATATAGGATTGTGTCAAACTTCGAATCCGCAACAGGAGTTTAAGATTCCGTGTTTTGCTCACGTCGCAGGATTCCACATGCCCAAGACTCAGAGAATGATACTCTTGCGGAAGAAAGACTTCAGGACTTCGAATAACCTAAACCGCCAATAAGAAGTGTTTCTTGGACATGAAGCATTGTAAGATTATAAGATTTCCATCTACCATTGAGGGGATGTTTGGCCAACCAAAATTTGAGCAACCTGGAGGAGCCGCCGCCCAAAACCCCAAACCCAATTGACACCCGAAGACATCGCGAACCAAACGTCGCAAGCATGTAGGGTTAAGGGTTCCCTTGGAGATATCTTTTTTATTCCCTAAGGGTCCAAGTACCTAATAATCATATACTTACCCAAAACCTGTACTATAATTACTATTACCCAAAACCCTATGTACCTATTCATTGGGTACTTGGACTCTCTGGGATTGAGGTTTGCTTTGGACTTTCGGGGTTGCTTTTGGGTTGCGCAGGCTTGGATATAGGGTTTGGGGTCGGTCTGAAGGACTTTCCTTAAAAGGTTTGGCAAGGTGGAGGGTTTGGGGGTTGCCTAAGCCCTGAACTTCCCTATATAACACCAGAATCCCTACATAACCCAATAATCCCTATATAACCCCTGTATAAACCCTATATCCTCCAAATCCCATAGACCCTAAACCCTAAACCCTAAACCCTAGACCCTAAACCCTAAACCGCCGTGAACCCTCTAAGCCTCGCGGTTGATCCTCCGCATCGCGCGGCGACCGCTGGTGAGATTCACCTGAAGCATGACTTAGGAGGACCCCCCACCCTGTAATAGTGGTATAATAAGAATGCAAGAGGACCCTAATATAAGCCCTATTATCCCTTATAGTCCCTATTACTGGGTGGGGGGTCCACCTGAAGCATGACGGAGAAGGTTTAAAGTTTACGGTTTAGATTCGGTACTGCCCCCCCTCAGTATCAGTTGGATAGTAACTATCATATGGGTATATATAGCCCTTAATAGGACCCCTAATATAGACTAATACCGAGGGGGGGCAGTACCCAAGGTTTAGACTTCTCCCCTATATGTTTGTGGTGTTGACGGGGCGCAACTTCCTGTTCCAGCAGTCCCCAAACGGCTTTGGGAGGAGGATTTTGCGTTGGGTCCTCAAGACACGCCAGGGGCTTGAGTACACACCCAACGGGTCCATATAGGTAAATTCCTAAACCCTAAACCCTAAACCCAATTGTATATACCGAGGGTCCAGATGGGTTCCCATATCATGACTTAGCGGCCCAAGTATTTCCTACACAGCTACATGGACGCTGCAGGCTAGCCCCCGAACCCCCCAAACCCCGCATCTAGCACCAGAAGATCCTCAGCTATGACAGAGTGCTGCATAACCCTCAAAACAGCTATCCACAGGCATGAGCGGCTTAGGGTTTAGGATCTGGTTTAGAGTTTAGGGTCCAGCACCACATGGTTTGCGGATTTAAGGTATAAGGCTTATGGTTTAGGGTTCTTGGTCTCTCCTCACAACTTAGAGCCCATTCCCTTTGGGGCTCTACGTCTATTGTCATACTTACATTGGGCCCTAAACCCTATATCCCCTAGTACCTACCTGGAGCCTTAAGCTTTGGACCAATAGTGGGATCCTACGGCATCCGGTGTGTCTCCCCTGTGGTGGTTAAGGGCTTAGGCCGCAATGCCTGCTCTGAGGTTCATGAGCCGTTAAATAGGCGTAAGTGACAGCAACTACCCTAAACCCCATAGTCTTGAAGCCAGGACCCTCCAAGTAGACTTCTTACGAAAGATACTGTTTCTCTTCGGGATATGAGAGACCTGAAGCACCCGAAACTACTCCTACACCCTACAGCCTAAGGACAAAGGGTATAGACATACAGATGAACACACGCCTTGACCAGAGACATCACTTCGGTGGACCTCCCACCCTATAATAGTGACTATAAGGGATAACCTTTTTAAATATCCGAGTCCTCTTATATTCCTATTAAAGCATTGTTACAGGGTGCGGGGTCCTCCTAGGTTATATCTGGTGTTGAACAGGGTTAGCTACACCATTGCTTGGAGGTTCGCGTCTCCTCAACAGTAGCGCCACGAGTACCTAAAATGAGGTGGTACGTCCTCAGCTACAGTCCTGTTGGCGAAAACCCTACTCAGCAGCATAGCCCCCCTAAAGTAGATAGACTATGGCTTTGGCTATTATATTATAATAAGATCCCCATACACCCCCTAATCCTGTCTACTGAACGGGGACTGTACCCACAAAGCAGGCCAGTAAGTTTGGAGGCCTCAACCATGATAGAAACAATTTCCTGCGGTGGCCCTTTGCTGCAGCTACGTGTATATGGCAACATATGTGGGCTGGCATAAAGTGGATAGGCTCTATAAACCCTAAGCTGGGCTGGTGTTAAGGAACTTAAATTAAGTTGCCATAATGGGTGTGTAAAGAAATTACTATGGGTTCCCCAATATAGTCATTCAAATTATTAACAGCAACCTAGCAAACCGCATTTCAGATCCCACCTCTTGAGTGGGGTCTCTACGGGATGTGGGGTTCATGAAGCGGCATGCGCAAGGTTTAGGGCCACAATCCCAGCTACACGATGCAGGTCAGCTCGCGGCCCTTACTTGGAGGGTCAGGGGGACATACTAAGTAGGTTTATAACTCTATTGCCCATATAGTAACCCTAGTTATTCCCATATTTACCTACTTGCTAACTCAAAAACCACATAATAACCCCAGTTATTATTCCTATACTTGCTGCGTCCCTAAACCTTCGACCTGTAAACCATAAAAACCCTATACACCTTAGGCATCTCATGCACCGGCGCCTGCGTCATCAGGTTGAAATCCAGGGAGTAAGTTTCATCGCGAGTCATCATCTGCGGGCGCGTGGTTTAGGGTTTAGGGCTTATTGTGGTTTATGAAAGGGATCTCAGGGAACATGTATTCACTTTCTGGTGTCCTTTCCAAAGCGGCTATAGGACTTTGGGAGCCGGTTTGTGGCACCCCTGCGCTCAGTCATGAGGGACCCTAGTAACCCTAAGGCTCCATGTAGGTCCCAATGGGGGTGTTAGTTCTAGGCTTAGAGCCCCAGGGTAAGTAATTAAGTATTTCTGACGGTAAGTCGCAATTCATCAATCACAGGATCACGGCGCTCTGATCACTATTTAGATAGGCAAACGATAGCCTGTGTGCCAGATGCGGGAAAGACAAAGTAAAGGGCAAGCTTCATGAACACCGACCATTTTGCTGCTTGGGTACGTCGGAATTCGAACCCTTGCCGAGTCTGTGGGGTTTCAGGATCTCTCACCCTGAGCCCTGCACCCTAAATCCTGAACCCCCTTTCAGTCGAAAACCAGAATCTGAAACCCCAAGGGCGAAATGGAAGTCTTTCCGAGCAGGGTCAGGGGAACCGGTTAGTATTGGCATTGGGTGGACTGCAGGGGCCAACATGCTCATCAAAATTCAGGTGGAGGTCTTTTTTAGGTACCATCTACCGGAGATTTACAAGGAATCTAGGACAATAGTGTTGGTAGTTCGATAGGCTTCTAGATTCGCCAGATTGACACCTGACATTAAAGCCATCCAGCAAGCCCTGAGTCTGTAAATTACCCAGTTTTAGAAAGTTATGCTCACTCCAGCAATGGGAATGTCACAAGAAAACGGGTCTTTTAAACGCTGAGTGGAGTCCCGGAGCCATGGTGTACCGGCCTTTGGAAGGTGTGCAGGGTTCGTATGCCCGTACCTTAATTAGTATGCAAGGCATCACTGGTCATTTTGAGGAGATCCTTACCCTAAACCCTAAACCCTAAACCCTAAACCCCCCTGATTCTGTGATGCAAGGCATCACAGCCCCTTCTTAGAAGCCAAGCAAAGCCGGGTGGTACTTTGAAGACACCCAAGATTGCTTCTGAATAGGTCTCCATGAAAGAGCCATAGCGGAAACTATCCTACAGCCTAAACGTGCTTCAAATCGAAAATTTGCCCAACTATATCTCTAGGCCTAGTTGTTGCTGGGGGCATTGAGTTTTGTCAATGGGGTCTGTGCGTGTGACCCGGATCGTGAGGAAATCAGGGGAGAGCCCCTACAAGGTGGGTATCTTTACTGCAGGCGTTCGTAAGCTTGCGATTTGAAACTGGAGGTTTATGAAAGCTACGTGAAGCTTTTTAATCGGGAAAGGAACCAGCTTTGTACTTAGTGAACCAAAAAGCTGAACGGCTGAAGTGACATATAACTCCTTGGGGACTTACAACTAATATGTGGTAGTTTCCCTACATTACTGTTCCCAAAATGGGGGAAATTTATATAGGGCCCCGTATTATAATGGAAACCCAAATATAGGACCCCGTATTATAGGGAATTTAGACCAATACCCATGTAGGTTACTAAGGGGCGTAACTAGAATTATGGGGGAGCCTTTAGGGCGGCTAAAAGTATGCTCACGAAGTGGCCCTAACCCTCCCTAAACCCTAAACCCTAAACCCTAAATGCTAAACCCTAAATCCTAAACCCTAAAACCCTAAATCCTATACACCCTAAACCTCCAAGTTTTAGCCTTTCTCAGGGATGCCTCGGAGATTTCGGAGCCGGTGGGAACCGGGGGCGGCTTCTCCTGACAAAATCATCCCTCCCTTTGCTCTAGCCCTGGGGTTTAGGGTTTAGGGTTTGGGGATTAGGGTTTAGGGTTTAGGGTTTGGGGATTAGGGATTAGGGTTTAGGGTTTAGGGTTTGGGGTTTAGGGAATACGGTTTAGGGTTTGGGGATTAGGGTTTAGGGTTCAGGGTTTGGGGATTAGGGGATTAGGGTTTACGGTTTGGGGATTAGGGATTAAGGTGGGTACTATTTATAACCTTTTGTCTTAGGGTTTAGGGTTTAAACCAAACCTAGATACATTGGGCTCCAACCGCTAAGTTATAGACATTTGGGCCCAGTGTAGGTCTTCTTTATAGGCTTGGAGCCTCAGGGCAAGGCTACAAACGTACCAGCATACCATCACA
The DNA here is from genome assembly GCA_905231905.1 of Symbiodinium pilosum. Taxonomy (NCBI): domain Eukaryota; class Dinophyceae; order Suessiales; family Symbiodiniaceae; genus Symbiodinium; species Symbiodinium pilosum. The sequence continues at coordinate 27,603 of CAJNIZ010043803.1, forward strand.
TAATAGTAGGCTCCGGTTTTAATATGAGCGTTTAGGGTTTCGGGTTTTTAAGGCTTAAGGGTTTAGGGTTATACATTTCAGCATTGGGATGCCTACACCCTATCTTCAGGGAACCTTGGGGCCCAGGGAAATCGTGAGGGGGTTTAGGGTTTAGGTTTAAGGTCTCCTTCTGAAACATAAGAGGCTCATGCCGAGAACCTGCCCCTTGTTGGGAGGGTCAGGGGGACGTAGTAGTTCGGTCGATCACGGATAACTGAGGCCTTTTTGTGGCTGATAGCAGGCTGTCAGTGGTAGTAATACTTACTATTTCCCCATGACCCAACATCCGAAACCCTAAGCCGTGTATGCTTAATAATTCGCCCCGACCCTCCATGTAAGTAGGATGACAGGACACCCTAAACCCTAAACCCTGAACCCTAAACCCTAAACCCCAACTGTGACCTGACCAGTGGCACACAAACTGCATCTCAGGGTTTAGGGTCTGTCCACTCACTAACCTTGCGTTCCTATGGAGGGTGTGGAGGAGACTCCACTACCCGCCCTGCTCCCATCGTTGGGGGTTCGTTTTATGTCGTGTCGTGGTAGCGATTTGTTGGTATTGTCTTGAGCGAAACGAAACCTCACCCTTACGGGCTGGATAAAATAGTATGAGGACTTTAGGTTGCAGGCAATGGTGTTTTTTTGAAAAGAAGCCCCGTTGCGTCAGTACTTGGACTCGTGGGCTTAGGATGCAGTCAACGGCCTGCAGCTTTAACTAGGATTACTGGTTCTTTGTAGGGAATAAGAAAATATATTACCTAGAGATTATGTTGGGATAATAATTCCTTATCTCCTACAAGAACCAGCAAGGTGTTGGAGTACACGCCAGCATTCTCGGCCAAAGGAACTGTCCACGTTTTAAGGCGGTGCAGGTTTTATGAGTTTTTTAATGTTAGGGCACTGGGTGCAACAGCCGCTTTGACGTATCGAGGGTGAGGAAAATCTCAAGCTTGCAGTCGCAAACAATCAAACCTTCGACATGAAAACTCGACCAGGAACCATTCCATATCGCATCGTGAGCGGTGACAAATGGCAAGGTCATGCATCCATCAGCCAAGCACTTCCACTGCTTACTGTCCCGTCACGTTTTATTCAGACTGCTTCCCCAGATGCGGAATGTTGATTTGAGATGGTTCTTACATGTAAAAACGCGGAAAATCATCTTGGACCAAAACTGTGCTTACATGTTTTTGTTTGGCGCCCTAAGTCCTAAACTGTCTTGTCGTTCGCGCCATGTCCAGACAACCCTAGACTCCCTAGACCCTAAACCCTAAACCTGAACACTTTTCAGAGACAGGACATGGCTCATAATCTGCCACAAATATCTCAAGACCTTCTCCCTGTGGCTTAAAGGTTTAGGCTTCAGGGCTGAGGGTTTAGGGTCTTGGGGGTTCAGGGTTTCAGTAGGAAAGGTTGCAGGCATTGCAGGCATACAGAAGTCATCCATAGGAACGGACCGGAAGAGGCCGGCTGAGCTTTGGAAATCCTGAAGCCCAGCCTCCGCTGCTACCCCTGCTCCCCAAAGGCACACCCTGTCATGCTCCATCTTACATGTTGGCTGCCTGACTTAGAACAGCTTGTTAACTTAGAAAAACAGGCTTTTAAGATAGCCGTACTTCTACGTCAGCAATTGGTTTGCAGTTAGGTGATGTAACCAGAATGTGAGTAAGCAGTAAATACTCAAGCCTTGGCCCTGAAATCTCAAGCGCAAACCGCATACATTGCCCCGATATCCCCATATGTGAGCTGAAAAAGGAAACCCTGAGGGTCGAAAGGGAGAAGGAGCGTTTCGTTGGCGCCCAAAGCATTCATACAGGAACCCAGTTGGGTGCGAAGTATGAGGATAACCCTGTGCCCTCAACCCCAAACGCTAAAACGCAAAACCCTACCTGGAAACCCTAAACCCTCAACCCTAGACCCCATCGCCCTACCCGACCCTAAACCCTAAATAGTAGTTTCCATTGTCTTTTCCACTATCTTTATATAACCCCAATATACTATATAGCAGTTTCCATCTTCTTTTCCATTCTCCCTATATGTTCCTTTGTTATATACCCCCCAAACCCTAAACCCTAAACCCCTAAACCCTAAACCCCTAAGCCCTAAGCCCCTAAACCCCTAAACCCTAAACCCTAAACCCCTATTATACACTAAGGGAAAGGATTTGTGCTCCTCCCAGTCGTGATCTCCAGGATGACTGAGCTCCTTCCTGGATCCCAACGGACATGGCTTACCTACTTAGGACACGGCTTAAAGAATTTAGAATTTTGGGGGTTTAGGGATTTGGGGTTTAGGGTTTAGGGTTAGAGAATTTTTGGGTTTAGGGCCTAAGTACCCACCATTAGGGACCATATATCCCCAATTAAGGGTACAAGGAAGATCCTGGTAGAGAATTTTGGGGGTCTGAATTCAGGAAGGCTGCCTTAAGCCGTATGCCCTATGCCCTGACATGTTCATGATCGGCCCCAGGTAGCTTCTGGCGCATGCTTGCTTTCCCTTATTGGGTTGTCGGGGACGCGGTGAAAAGCTTGGGGGTCAGAATTGACGGGGCGGGCACCGGAATCGCTGACACTGAGCAGTGATACGTTAGACTGGAGCAGCCGGAAACTTCGACCCTAAACGCTGCCAAACACCAAAGCTTTAAAGAGTAAGCACTGCAAAGCACAAAGCCCTGAACTCTAAACAAACCCAAAGACCAATCATAGACCTGACAATCTGCTAGCAAGGCTGGCAAAGCGGATGCACCTCTGATTCCCTTTGATCTTTGCCAACACTTCAGGGCCCTTACATATTGTTATCCCACATGCTTTTCGGCGTATGGCTTGAAACCCAAAACGATTATGACCTACAACTGCCATACGGTTGGGTCACCCAACACCGCATGTGCAAATGTACGCTGAATTCAGTACTTTGCATTGCATGCTATCCAGAAGCCTACTTATTCTGATCTGGACGTCTCAACAAATCTTTGCATCTGGGACCTAGACGCTGGGCTGTCAAGAGTGTTGTCCCTGATTTGTAGGGTCCCAAGCCGGCGAATATCATCGCTGCATTGATGCACCCATGTTTGTTCTAGTGCAGGCAGGACATCACCGAAATTGCCTCGCTAACTCAACAAGAAAAACAAATTTTGGTAGCACTTGGGGGGGGGGGGTTGCCAAACCCCTCTTTTTGCGCGTAGAGAGTTAGTTGCGTGAACCACTGAAGCTTAAACACAGTGTGTGAAGACAGGGCAACGCTCCTGTGATCCGGGTTCTTCCGGTAGCACTTCTCGCCATACCTGGGCAGCGTCGACTGCGTTTTCACACGAGCAGTGGCAGGCAAAGACACGCCAGTGATGGGGATTTTCCTTCAAAAGGGAGTACTACTTGTCTTGTAGCACTTGAACACACATCCGCCGAACCTCTGACTGTCGCTTCTACAGCTGGTTCTTAGTAAGGAAAAAGGGAACATACTCCTTATATACAACCCATGTAGTAAAACGTTCCCATATTCCCCCTAAACCCTAAACCGTCCCTACTATCCCCATCACGGTGGACCTCATCAACCTCACCGCCGTCCCGGGCGCCCAACAAGACTTTGCAAGGGATCCACATGGACTAGAGCAAAACAACTGCTTAAAAGGGGTGTTGATGGTGTAGAGTTTGGGGTTGAGGTTTTGGGGCTAAACTCCTTCCAGGGGGTATATATAGGGGATCATTTTAGGGGTATTATTAAGGGTGAGACAGGGAATTTAGACTATGGCTCAGTGACACGTGACGTGGCGAGCGCCTGATTTTATGTAGAGGAAAGCCGCAGATGGACGCTGAATGCCACAAAAACCCTAAACCCTTAAATCCTAAACCCTAAACCCCAAACACTTAAATCCAAAACTCTATAAACCCTAAACGGCCTGGCCTAGGCTGTAGGTATTTTTGGGAGCTTGTACCACGACTTCGACCACCTTGGCCTAACTACCTCAAGGTTCTCTTAAGGATTAGGGTTTAGGGCTTAGGGAGGAATGTACCCTACCTCCACAAGAATGATTAGGGAGGAATGTACCCTACCTCCACAAAAATGATACCCCAAAAAGGAAGCACATCTACATGGTGGTAAGTAGGAAATAAGGGAATTTAATCACTATATAGCATGAACATATATATATATATACAATCCCCATATCCTCCCGATATTGTACAACCCCGCTATGATATATTCCCTTATTCCCTAGTAACCCCCAGTCAGACATGGGAGCGATGGGTGGAGGCTGAGAGTGCGGCATCTGAGCTCAACACAGTGCGGGTGGAACACTGGGGTTAGGGTTTTTGGGCTTTAGGATTTAGGGTTTAGGATTTAGGGCTTGGGGTTTAGGATTTAGGGTTTACGGTGTAGGCTTTACAGCTTAGGATCTAAGGTTTAGGGTTTAGGCTTTAGGCCAAAAGGGGGGGACGGCACATCAGGGTAATGTCCATTGGGTTGGAATAAGGTTCCGGTGCATATCTTACCGTAGTTAACCCAAAATTGCGGCCACGCCAAACACGAATCCTACGGGTTCAAGTATACCCAACTAGGATTTGCTTTGCACCCAAAATTTACAGATTTGGATCCTAAACCCGACGCTCTACATCGCGAAGCCCAGGGCTTTGACGGACAACGCTCTCGTCGGCCGGTGGTCTTCAAGGTGGCAGTGCTAGGTCCGCCCTTGGTACGAAAACGACAGTTTAGGGTTCAAGGCTGGGTTTGGATGATGGGTGTTTGTGATTGTTTGTGATTACGGCTTAGAGTCGAGGGTTGAGGGCTCAGGGTTGAGGGAGTACGGTTTCAAGTTGGGGGCTTCAGGATTGAGGAGTTGGGGTTTCAGGCTTTAGAGTTCTGGTTTCCGGGACTAGAACAGAAGTTTTAAGGTCTAGAGTCTAGTGGTTCGGGGCTAAGGGTGTATACAATGGTCACCCTCGAAACCAAGGAGCCACAATTTTGAGAAGCCCCCAACGAGCGCATGGAGGTGAGGAGACAGCGAAGGGCGTGAGTTTGCAGCTATACAGTTGGGTCCTGCCTCCGCCCATTCACAGTAAGGGCTGTATAGAATTCTACTATAAATGCTATCCTGCTGTTAACTGTGGAACAGTATCCAAGGATTAAGGACCAAGGCTTCAAGGTTGAGGGCCAGTTGAGGGTTCCGCCTTGAAGGCTCAGCGTTCGGGATTGAGGCTTACTGCTTCAAACTGCGGCATTGGGCACTCCTTGATCTTGCGCTAAAGGTGAAGAGGGCCGGAAGTAGCGGTCCTCTGCAAAGGTGTTTAGGGCTTAGCGCGTGTGACAGGATTTCCTTACCAGATGTGGATCTACATACGCGATTGGTGACGGCTACCTCTTCTGGAAATCCCATTCTACAAGCCTGACGAGACTAACCAAGCCGTTGGTTGCTCATCTTCGCAAGATACTTGTCACCATATAGAGTAGAATCTCTAATTACACGGTCTATGCCAGTAGAGGCCCCCTGCAACTTTAGGGCACCGTGTCCTCATGAGCGGCGGCTAGGGGCTAATACGAAAATTATTGCACGACCTTGTTATGCTTGAATACCACAATTCGCAAGGTGTGGGCTGCTTAACCTAAGGCTTCAATGTAGGTACTACTTAAAGAGATTGAGGCCCAAGTAGGTAATATTTGCAGACCTAGAGCCCCAGGGTTAGGGTAGTACATGATTATTTCGGTGTAAACTGTAGCAACCTTTCAGGGCACTCCCCGTAACAAGAGCACGCCCCTTCCCTGAGAATTGCTCCAATCATGCTATCTTTGCTGCAACTTAGAGGACTCTGTGTGTTGGACGCTTATGGTTTAGGGTTCAGGGTTTAGGGTTCAGGGTTTAGGGTACAAAAAAATAAGGTTCAAAAAGACTCTCTGCAACAGCTTCCTCTAAACCCTAAGCCCTAAATCCCAAACTTGTTTTCGTCTATACCCCTAAAACCCATGACCCTAAACACCAAACCCGTCTTCCTATATGAGCTATACTCTAAACTGCTAGTATCCCCCTTGGAAAACCCCTCTGACAATCCCCTATACCACCCCCTTTAAGGAGTTTAGACCCGGAACCTTAAACCGTATACACCCCCCCCCCCATCTAAGGAGTTTAGACTCTAGCTCAGATACCTAAAGCCCGTTCTTAGCCCCTGGGTTTAGATAACTTTGACGATGCCTTTTCACAACTTGGCTCCGGGCAGCCTTCACCTGTTGTTGGAATGGGCTCAGTGTTTAGGGTTTGGGGTTTTAGGATTTAAGATTTTGAGGTTTAGGGTTTACCGGATAGCCAAATTCTCGTATCGGGCCTGCTGCACAAGGCCTTGCTGCAGGTACTTACTTCGCTCTTTGGGCGCATGATTTGGGAGGTGGTAATCCAGGAAATAACTCTAAGGCTCCATGGGGCCCAATGTAGGTATCATTCATAGACTTATCGGCGAAAAATGACGGCATGGGAATATTGAGGGGAAGCCTGATCTGTACAAAGTGGCAATTAGTTTTGCAGACTTTGGTCTTTGGTTTAAACTTTATGGTTGAGGCTTTCACGTAAAAATTAGGGTTTATGGGAGCTGACTGGATCAGAACTTTCTGCTGTACGTCTCTCTTTGCGCAATTAAAAAATGCCTGGGAAAAAGGGAATGGGGTACAGTATCCCCAAAGAAAAACAACAGAAACTACAAGTACTCTTAAGGAGTCTAGGGAAGGGAAGCCTTCTGATAGTCACCATCTCCGCCCATGTACGCAAGGGGCCCGTGATACTACTGGGGGACCTTATCGGGAACATATCTGGAGGGCCAAGGTCACCCAACAATGTAAATCCTAAAAGCCATACGGTAATCCTGGTTACCCCAAGTAACAACCTGCTTAGTAAATCCCCCTGAACCTCCAAGCACGAAGTCAGCAAGAGCCCTAAATCCAAAACCCTAAACCATAAAAACCCTTAACCCAGAGCATCATGTTTGCCTGTATGGTGATCTCGTACCGGCTCTCGGACTTGTTAGTGGGCTTCCCTTTCTTGCACCACTCTTGGTAGTACTGCTCCACCTTGCAAGGTATTTGAAAGCCAGTTATAAGGGTTCTGTAGGATTCATACAATACAGGGAATATTTTGGGTTTGTTTAAGGGCTACATAGGGTCAATATAGGAATCCACATCGGTCAGATACCTTCAAGGTTTATCGGATCGTGTTTGTAGAAAGCTTATGACTTTTTACTCCCCCCCACAGCCCTGGACCTGTGGTCTGGGTCTTCACCGGGTGAGTGGGGGGGGGGGGCGCGGTGAACCGACAACTGGGCGTTCCCGCGTGCCCCTGCAGTGCCCCTTAAGTAGATAGAATATGTTGGTCATATTGTAATAAGTTCCCCATTTACCCAATATTCTATCTACTTAAGGGGGACCATAAGTCTCTAAGTTCCAGACTTCTGCGCTCTTCTCCTCAGAGTAGTACCTGGGCTTGCCGCCTTGGCTGACAAGTCAGTGGTTCAGAATGTTAGGGTTTGGGGGTTAGGGGTTTAGGGTTTAGGGTTTAGAGTCTAGGGTTGCTCAAGGTAGAGAGCCTCGCTACCAGGACCCTCCTTGTACCCATAATATAGGGGAAAATGGTCCTTAATAGTGGTAGATAGAGGGTAGTTGGAGGGTCTGGGTAGGGACCCTGAGGATATGAAGTCTGGATTGAGTAGTTCTCCTTGGAGGACACAGGACTTTACGAGGTACCCTCCCCAAAAATAAAGATGGAATGCCAAACGGTGCCACTCAAAAGACTATTGCTCCCTCCAACGGGGCCTGTATGAGTTCCCACACTAGCTTGTGGGAGGGTAGCCTGTTTAGGGTTTAGGGTGTTGGAGATCGGGTTTACTGTTCACCATAGAATTCGGGCAGTTCGTACAACTAATTATAGTGTCTAGGGATTCTCCCACAGTGGCACCATCCGTACAGTAATTGAGCTACCCCCTAAACCCTAAACCCTACTATCATGGACCCAACTTTTGGACAAACACCCAGGTACATGTTATCATCCCCCTGGCCCTGCGCCCAATGTCTGCAAACCCCAATTCTCCAGCCACGCGGTTTAGGGTTTAGGGTTTGGGTTTAGGGTTGCAAAATGGGACCCACCTTGAAGTACTACACTTCTTGTTGTGACTCCAGCCTAAACAACTCAATAGCTGTGAACCCATTTGTCAGAATAGCAATTGTTGAATACGTCAATACATGATTATGAACTGTAAGGTCTGCCCGAAACCTGGCCCCGAGTTTTTTGAACCCTAAACCCTCTGTACCCATGTGTACACCTGTATATATCTATATATATATAGATAGATCTATGCATCCTGCATACCCCGGCATGTTCTGTATATACCGCATTGAGGTGACCATAGGACAGTTTTCGGAAATCCAAACTCTCAGCCCACGTGGCGCTTGAGTGAGAAGCGCCATCGGGCTCCAGTGGTCTGGTCCAGCTTCTCGGGGTCCAGCTTCTTGAAGTTGGCCTTCACGTGCGAGGATGTAGGGCTTAGGGGTGGAGGAGTTTAAGGTCTATATGGTAGTTTCCCAAAATAAGGGGACCCCACTATAGACCCCAAAATACTATACTCCTTATTATAGGGAGCCCCAAAAAGGTACCCCCCAATTTTAGGAAACCCCCATATGGTTGAGGAATAATGGAGAATCACATGGAAAACCGACAAGATGAAATGGAAACTGGGACTTCAAAGTGAGTTATAGTTTAGAATAAGTAGCTTTTCACAAAATGTGGTGGTCTCTTCGTGGGTGCCCACATGTATTTGGGACCCCTAAGAAAACGCATTCGACAACCTATCATGTAGCGGCTGCGCCCGTAGGGGTTCTAATGGATTGCAAGTTGTCAAGGGTGTTTGGAATCCGTCCTTTTGGGTTGTGATTTAGGGTTTGGGGTCCAGGGTTTAGGATTTAGGGCCTAGAATGGAAGTTGATAAACATCCATGCCGCAGAGAGGGGAGGGAATGCATATTTTGTTGCTCCTGAATGGTACCATCTTTTCCAAAAAATATGGTGAGCACTTTGCCTCGGCTACAACTTCGCTCAACCCGGAATGATGTTTTGTGGCTGCCAAGGGTTGTCAAGACTGGACAAATAACAAGAAAATCCATAACTCCATAACCTGAAGGAAGGTCATGTTGGGACTATATTCCCTATCAAAATACCATTTGGGGCGAGGGCCGGCGCGGTCGCTAGTCGAGAGTCGAGACCGCAATCAGAAGCGCAGTGAAGATTCATACATGTAGGGACATTACGGTAATAGGCAGCCCCTAAGAATCAGCCTTTGCAACCTCATAGGTAGATAGGTAAGCTCCCATCGGTATCCCAACCCCATGGTGCACATGCTACAACAATACTGTCCCTTGACAATCACAATCTGCAATGCAGAGTATGGTCCTGATCCCTCTAAACCCTTCTCTTGCTGCACAAAGTACATGCAATTATCCGATTCCCAAAGTATGTTAACGGAGACACTAACTTCTGGACGATGTTCACTTGAAGGCCGCTTTCATGTACTCCGAAAATTTTGAACCATGCGAAGGACATGAATTTGTATTTTGTTGTCTATACTGCACATTTCACCACCTGCATAGAGTTCAGGAACATCTTGCGCGCCCCAACACGACTTGATGAAACCATTTCAGAAAAACTAGTAGTAATTTCTGCTCAGCATTGCAAGGAGAATGTAGGCGCGGTTTATAGCCGCGAAATGCATATGGTCCCGTGGATATCCAGGTAATGTTGCGCGGTTGTTGGTGAAGAAACCTTGTTTTATGTGTTTCGGCCGCCGCTTCCTCAGTTTCAGGCCACTGTTGGGGAGACCCTGTTTAATGTGTTTCGGTGTTGGGGTCCTAGAAATAAGGGAAGCTGCAAGTTTTGAGGCCCCAAGAGAGGGATCTTAAAAGGCAACCCTTTTTTACAATTCTCTCGGAACTCAGTCCTCAGAACTTTATAGATCCATAATGCAAATACCAAATCCCGAACCTGAAACGGACCAGTTTTATTTAACGTCTTTTTTTCGAGGTCTCCAACAAATCATAGCCCAAATCATGTGGGCAAAGGGGGGTAATCCAGCAGGCCCCCCAGCCCTGAATAAATCGCATCCTGGGGCCCTGCACGTTTTTGGGCCCAGACCATCCTCGAGCCCTTAGAATCGCGGGTGGTGCTGAAGCCCTATTGAAGACGCCACATTTTTCAGTTCTTGGGGTCCTTGTTATGGGGGAGGGGAGTCCACAACACTAAATAGAGCGCAACGTTATGTGAGAACCGTATATGGCTTTTGCTATATGATTGATCCAACAGGCAAATCGTCCGCAATCCAGCACTGCCTCCGTCTCCAAGAATTGGGCATGAAGCGCCTGCAAGGCAAAAACAAGACTGTGCGCCTTTGCGCCCTCTAAACATTTCTTGAATATTAGCATCAATTAAGCGGATGAAGCCTTTAGAGTCTTAATGCAGAAGCTTCACATGGCCCGGGATTCGCTGGAAGATGCTGCTGCCTACAATGTGGCACAACATCTGTAATGTGCAGGTCTGGTTGTGAACTCATGCGACCAACGTCATGGCTCATAAGCTGTTGTGGGAAAACATTGAGACGACAGCCCTCGCGAACAGATGGCACGTGTAGGGCGAGTAGTGACCTGGAGACACCTCGAGCCCCACTGTTCATCAACACGCGTATTTGTCGGAAAGCACTGACTGAAATTATCATAAGAATCAGGCTGCAGCCCTTTCACTTGCCAACGTGATCTCTTCTTGGTTTTCCCCTCGCGTAGGACTCCTCGTCCAAAATCTGATGATCAAGTTCTGGGTGCCTCTGTGCCAAGAACCGCGGCAAAGAAATTGCTGAACCGGGCTTCATGAATTTTGTCGGCCTGTAATAACTTAAACTTGCTCTGGCCCACGCCTGTTTGATTTCCGGGCCAGCGTGCAACGATGGAACTACGACCTAGTGGAAGCCAGCTACATTTTTATTTGAAAATTTAAAATCAAGAGCAGAAGGCCGGATTTCTAGAACAAGAATGACAAGGAATCCGAATGCAGAAGTTCGGACAAACAACCATAGTAGCATGCGCCGCGATAACAATCCACTCACAAAGTAACGCATGGACCTTTGCAAAACAAACAGCCATAATACTAGAAAGCTGAGCCCTTGCAGAGTCGTTGAACATCCGATGTGAAGGCAAGATTTCCCCAAAACTGTTCCCAACATTGGATCTTGAAAAAATTCTAAAGGGAGATATGAACAATGGGCATAAGCGGGCCAGAATTAGGGAAACAGCGGACAACAAGGCATGCGCATGCTTTGTGTCAATGACTTCGTCTGCCTGCTTATCTCTTCCACGTGAACAGCATTTCTTGGCCCAGGGACCTACATGTGGGTTATAACAGCCAATGTAAACCCCGAACAAATAAACCTCTCCCCTTAGTAGGGATTATAATAAGGAACCTAATAGTAAGGCCCCTAAAGGGAGGGGCTTTTTTGACCAGGGGTCTACATTAGTCAGCAGGTTGCACGGCTGCACGTAAGACGCCCCTCCAGGTAGTCTAGGCATTCGGGGCTTCCGTCTTCGGCCTCTGTAGAGGCAGCAACTTGGTATATTGATTGGGATGCGCCGGTGATACGTCTCCCACCTGGTAGGTTTTTCGACCATTCGCCCCGAAGCATGTCGTCGAGTGGTGTCTAAAAAGTGGGTTCTCATACTCCCAGTATACGCCTTTTAGAGGACTTATAGGATTCATAGTTGTCGTACAAGTCCCCAGGGCTCCCAGTTACCTAAATAGTAGGTTACTGGGCTATGTAACTATAGGGTATATTGTACCCAGTTCCCATTATTTAGGTAACTGGAGTCCTAGGGAGTAGTATAGGAAGGAACTGATCTTAAGCACGGAGCACCGTTATCCACGGGAATCTGCTCTTCTGCTCTAAAAGCCCGAAAACAGAACGCGAAAGGCCGTCATCCCACGTACTGTGGGGTCCAGGTAGTGTTTTCAAGGTGTGGATTTTTGTTTGGCACGTTTTTTCTTTGCGATTTTTGTTGTTGGGCTGGGGGCCCGGAATCTAAGGACACCTCACATGAGAGCGCGATTCTGAGGCAAAACCTGTGAGGACTGATGAAAAATCACGAAAAATCATGAAAAATGGAAGAACATGATGTAAAACTGATCAATATGATATAAAAAGATACAAAGGATGAACATGATAGAAAAATTGTAGAAAATGATGAAATTAGAGAAAATTCTAGACAAACGATGAAGACTAGTGAAAATAATGAAAAATGATGGGAAATGATGGGAACATGATGAAAGTAATGAATAATAATGACAAACGACAGGAAAATTATAAAAATAACTATAGAAGATGACGAACAATTAGGAACAATGACGAATAAATATACCAAATGATAGGAAATAATGAAAACCTATGAAAATGATGCGAAATGATGAAAATGCAGAAAGCCATGAAAGATGATAAGAACTGATGAATAAATATGAAGAAAACATGAAAACGTTGAATATTCATAAAACATGAAAAATTCAAGATGATGAACGATGCTGAGGATGAACATGATGGAAAACGATGATCACGATAAAAGAGTATGAACCCTGCTGATTAAAAATGATTGGAAATTTTAAAAACAATGAGAACATGAAGCATGGATGGCATTTAAGGCGGGGCGGTTGGGGGGCGCGCAGCCCCCCCCGATTTGCAAACAACACGATCCGAATAACTGCAGCAAGCTTGGATTGCCTCACAAAAAGGGGGGGAGGGTCGGGATCAGGGAAAATACTGAGATGATTTAAAACGATGACACTGGCAGGCATGGATGGCCGTAACAAAGGCGGGGGGATTGGGGGGGCCCCCCCCATATGCAAACAAAATGATCTGCATAACCCTCCCTTACTGATCATCATCAAATACTACGACGACGACGACGACGACTACTTCAGGAAGGTACAGAAAGCGAGAAACGACAGAGCCAGATATCGAAGAAGCCAGAAAGCCAAGAAGCCACAAGTCCAAAAAGCCAAGAAGCCAAAAACCCGAGCAGCCAACAGAAAGAAGGCAGAAGTCAAGTAAGTGATGAAAATGAGGGAAATGATGACAAGAATGAAAGTGATGAAAATATTGATAAAAATTGTCTAGAATTGAGGAAAATGATATGACAGTGATGAAGCTGATAGAAAATGATGGAGGATCATAGAAAATGAAAAAATACTAGGAAAATTTTAGAAATGATGAAGCATGAGGGAAAAACCACGATTCGCACAGGCTCCAGGCCAGGGCCACCAAAAACAACAAAAAAGTCACACAACAAATGCCCAACAACACACTCAAAAAATGGGCCCTCCGTTTATAAGCCCAAAACTCAGATTCAAGACCTCAACCTGCGGAAACACACGACTACTCCTGACAAAAAGCCTGCAAACAGATTGTAGTAGGATAATCCACGGATAACCCTCCCGACTGGTTTGGGGTGTAGGGCTCAGGGTTGCAGAGCTTGAGGTTCAACGTCGATAGGGCATAGGCCGCCAGGTTAAAGGTTTCGGGGCTTAGGGTCTCGGATTACGGCTTTCGGGTCCCGGGCATATAAGGTTTAAGTTTCAGGGTTCGGGGCCTAGGGTTGAACGCGGGCTTAAGTTTTAGTGTGTAGGGTGATGGGCTTAGGGCCTCGGCTTTAGGGCATAGGTGTTTGGCTGAGAATGTAATTATGGCCCGGTGTTCAGGTCTAATGGTTTTGAGTCCAGAGTACGGGGTTCAGGGCATGGGGCCAGGAGTTAGGGTTTAGTCGTCACCGCCCTCCAAATGTATAATGGACCCAGGCAAAGTCTACAGAATGCTTAAGCGGACAGCCCGAAATCCAATAAACAGCCCTAAATCATGTAAACCTTAGACCCTATATCTAAATACCACGTACGCACAGACTCAGAAGGAAGGTGCAGAATTCTCCATGCACCTGAATCTACACGTATTGTAGTCTAAACTCCCTCAAGGGCTTAGGGTTTAGGGTTTGGGGCGTGATCTAAGGGACTATGTAGGGTTTTGGGTTTTTGGTGGAAAGCTCCTGAGGGGATTATATAGGGGAGTAGTATAGGAGGGGTTACGAAGGGGCTAGTAAGTGTTTAGACTATAGCTCACATAACCTTTGGAATGGAGGGTTTTTCTTCTAATCCTCCCGTAGGGCTTCAAAAGTCGCATAGTAGATCATATTGCCCTGCATAGACATAAACCTTAAAGACTTCAAACCCCTAAACCCTGAATCCAAAACCCTAAACCCCTAAACCCTAAAACCCCAAACCCTAAACCCCTAAACCCTATAACCCCTAAACCCCTAAACCCTATAACCCCTAACC
>CAJNIZ010043803.1:43241-54002 GCA_905231905.1 Symbiodinium pilosum
TAACCCCTATATCCCTAGGTAGTCCGCATATTAACCCCCATAAGCTACAAGGGTCCCTATTAAGGGTCCCTCCTAAAGTCCTTAGATAACCCTTAAAGTCCACTTCCTAGGTCTCTCCTTGTCCCTAGATCGTTAACATCTCGGGGATCTTCGCTATACATTGCGTGTATAAGTTGCTATTTGACACGTTCCGTGGATTCAGGGTTTGAAGAACCCTAAACCCAAAACAAAACCTTCAACCCTAAACCGCCTCGTTTTGAAGAGTTTGGGGTTTGGGCTAAACCCTAATCGTCCCCGACCCCCTAAGCCCTGCTCCCTAAACCTACACCCTAAACCCCATAATCCCAAAAACGTAATCCCTACATCCTATGCCCCATAATCCCTAAACCCTCATCCCTACACAATCCCTACACCCTACATCCTAAAGCCCATAGCCCCTAAACCCTTCAGCCTAAACCCTGGGAGGCAGGCTCTCGCTGTTCCAAGCTAGGGGATATCGCTGGTGGAGCTTCCGCCTGAGCATCAGACATCCTGTCTGACTATAAGTAAAGTGGGGTCAAGGGGTAAGGGTTGGTGTAAAGGATTTAGGGCATGGGGTTTAGGGTCAGGGCTTGGGGTGTAGGGTTTAGGGTTGAGATTTACGGTTTAGGGTGTAGGAGGAAGGGTTAGGGCTTAGGTTCAAAGTTCAGGGTTCAAGGCTGAGGGTAAGGAGGTTCAGGGGCTACGACTTTGAGGTTGCTACATGTGAGTAATGCTTCTGTGGCGACTGACCCAAGTAGGTTTAGGAAGGGTTTAGAGTTTATTTAGGGTTTGTGAAAAGAGCTATAGCCAAGAGACAGAAACAATCTTACTGTCTATTTGGGATTATGGTATCTCCATTCAGACACCTAAGCCCGAAACGCTAGACCCGAAATCTTAAGCGCTAAGCCCGAAACCCTAAGCCCGAAACCCTAAGCCCTAAACCCTAAACCCTAAAGCCCTAAACCCTAAAGCCCTAAACCCTAAAGCCCTAAACCCAAGTCATGAGATGTCTCAGTCGCTTCCCTGGGCCCTCAAGCCTAGGGCCCCACCCTAAACCCTTCACCCAACCCCTGACCCCCGTATATAGATATGTGTATATGGGGGTTTCCCGAAATTAGGGGTACCTTTTTTAGGGGTTCCCATTATAAGGACTATAGTATATTCGGATCTATATTGGGGTTCCCCTTATTTTGGGAGACTACCATATGTGTTACATACTATACATATATATAACACATACAATGTTGTACCCCAAAGGGACCTAGAATCCTTACAAAAACTCAGGTCCCATAATGTTGGGCTTGGAGTTTAGGGTTTAAGGTGCGGGTGGAAGGGAGATTCACGGTAGGGCCTAGAGTTTACGTACGTCGTAGCGCTCCGAGTTTAGAAGGCAGACGCCACCTCAAAGGGAGCTTCTTTGGGTTCAACACATACAACCCCCTAAACCCGAAACCCTAGGCCCTACCTGGGCCCCCAAAGCATGTAAAATGATGGCCTTTATGCCTATTATTAGGGGTTTAGGGCTATTATGTTACATACTTTTGGGGTTTAGGTAAACCCTAAATCCTAAGCCCTGGCGCCCTAAACCCTAAATCCTATAGGATGGAGGGCGGATCGGGGCATTGCATGGCCGTAGCTGTGCGGCACTTCTCCAGGTAATGCTTAGGAAGAGGCCCCTTGTAAGACAGCACGGGACATGTACATATGGGCGGTTGTCAAAATTATGGTCCCTGTTTGGATCCCCATTACATTACGGCACCTAATATTTAAGGTACCCAAAAAGGGGACCCCACTTGCAAAAAACTTGCTACTGCCGGGTAAGAAGCCATATTACTTCATAGTGAACCACATCCCAAGTTTGAAGCCCCATAATTGACGCCATAGCTTCCTTTCATGGCCGGGAGCACAGATGATGCAGGATTCTCCGCAAACCAGAAACATCTGCGTTCTATTGCTAAGTAATGCCGGTCTAGCCACCAGCATGTCCGTGTGGCGGACCTTGGCCTGCCGTTGATCCCCCCAAGGGTTCTCTCTTGTACGACGGTGATCAGCCTTGCTGATCGATTACAAAAGAGCAACCATTTTTTTACGTCGTCGAACACCAGCTGAATGGCTGCAGTAAAGCCTCGGAAGGTTCCAACATCCTGCGCTGGATCCCTGCACACATTGTACGGCAACCTTACTGACCATTGGATATGTTGCTAAATATGTGGGGCTTAGGTTCTAGGTTTGGGGACCATAATTTTGACAACCACGCATCTGATTATCCCAAGGTGTCATGCAGATCAGCTTACATGAGCCATTGTCTAAACTCCTAGTATCCCCCTTAATAATGCCTATAGTAGTCCCCATATAATCCCCTACATAAGTCCTTTTTTAAGAAGTTTAGACCCCGAAACCCTAAAATTTTATATAATCCCCTCTATAAGCTCCCTTTAAGGTGTTTAGACCCCTAAACCCTAAACCTAGATTATATAATCCTTTATATAAGCCCCCAGCTAAGGATTTTGGACCCCTAAACCCTATATTATAGACTCCCCTATATAAGCCCCCTTTAAGGAGTTTAGACTATGGCTTACATGACCCTTCAAAAGCAGGCCTCAAATTTTCAGGACCTGAACCTGGCCCTAGTCAAGGATTTAGGGGTAAGGGTTTAGGTCAAGGGTTTAAGGTTTGGGGTTCTAAGTTCTACACCCAGGAAGATGCCAAAACCCCCCCCCAAACGTACTTGGCGCGTGAGGGGGACTTAGCAAGTAGGCTTGTAATCCCTATAAACCATGTAATCACTCTTGTTACCCCCATAATTAACCTAAATATGAAGTCAGCTTGACCCTCTTAGCGCTAACCCCTGAATCCTAAACCCTAAACCCTAAACTTCAAATCGAACAACTGGTGGATATCTGAACCCTCAAAGCCTCAAACGGGATCCTGCTTCTCTGAGGCTCTTGCTCCAAGGAATCTTTTTTGAAGCTCGTCGAGCTCCTTTTTGTGCGAACAAAAAGCTGCACTTAGCGCTTGGGGCTCAGGTTTCGGGTTTAAGGTTTAGGGTTTAGGATTTCAGGGTTCATGGTTTATGTAGGGCTTAAGGAATGTCAGGCTTGTGGTTCAAAGCCTACAAGGTGTAATTAAGCAAGTGTAGGTTCGAGGATTCAAACCTAAAACCTCAACCCTGAAACCTACATGCTAAACCTCCCTTACCTCCTAAACCCCCCAAACCCCGGGCCCTAAGCCCCAATCCCCAAGCCCTAACCCTGAACCCGAAAAACCTAAGATTCAAGATTCGAGGCCCCAGGTTGCCAGTACAGATGCATACCCACAGGCACCGGGAACAGAGTATATACGCGGTTTAGGGTTTAGGGTTTAGGGTTTGTACGGTGGATACTAAAGATCCTGCTGGACCCTTATAGTCCCCCTTAAGTAGATAGAATATGGGGTACATGGGGACTCTTTTATGATATACCGAAAGCCATATTTTATCTCCTTAAGCGGGACTATAGTACCTTATACCTTGGGAATTATGGTACTACAGTAGCATGTGGTCATGCAAGGTTTTCAGTATCAGCAATAGGTTGTAATTAAGCGGAGTCATAAACTGACGAAATCCAATTAGGGAAGTTACAATCCCATTTCCAACCTGGTGAAGATGTTCCCCAGGACCTTCAAGTAAGGATACCTATGTACTCTTGACCCTCTGATCTTGCAGTATGGAAATCAAACAGGCAATCCAAATGCTAAACCCCACACAAGCTACCAGAAGCTGCTGTCCCTAAACCCTAAACCCTAAATGGAGCCTATGTGGAAGGCCCATGGTTTTTGGTGAAAACAGTACCAGAATCCTGAACCCTGCTCCCTAAATCCCGAAGCCCTACACACTAAGCTTGGCTTTGGGGTTTAGGGAAAAATCCGTAAACCCTGAATCCTGAAATCCTATAAAACTATCTCAGGAAACTCGCGCCTTGGCCGACGCGAGCAAGCCTTTGATTTTGGCAGTCTCCGTCCGCTCTATGGCCTGTGAAACGGGGGATTTCGATGTCTAGGTTTAGGGTTCAGGATTTAGGATTCTCGGCTGTAGGGTTTAGGGCTAAGGGCGGTGGCCTGATAATCTCCGGCAACAAAAGGAATCCTTTAAACCCCTAATATAGCCCCTGATATACTATGGTAGTTTCCATTTCCTTTTCCACTATCCTAATGTAACCCCAATATTACCCCAGCGGGTACCTAGATCCCAGATACCAGCCAGGAAGGACTCCTCCAAACTCGAGGAGCCTGCGAACCTTCAACTTGTCCTGCTGCAAGCCCTAGATTGAAACATCTACTGCAGGGGGCTTAAGGATTAGGGTTTACTAGGGGGACTAGAAAGCATTGAAACCCAAGCATTTAAATGTTAAGGTAGGGTTCTTGTTGCAAAGAAATGAAATGCCTGTAGTTAAATGCTTCCTAGGGTTCCTAAGTTTAGGGTCTCTGAAGCTTGAAGCAGCTTACGACTTAGAATGCCAGAGTTTCTCAAACAAACAGGAGCCCTGGGGACTTTAGGAAAACTATGGATATGCAGTGATAGCATACCCAGAGAGTCCACGTACCCAATAATTAGGTACTGGGGTTTGGGGTAATAGTAATTATAGTACAGGTTTTGGGTAAGTATATGATTATTGGGTACTTGGACCCTTAGGGATAGGCAGTATGGAGAGTTCACAATGGATCCCTAAACACTCCATCCTAAAACCCGTAACACTGAACGCTACATCCTGAACCCTTTCAAGCCAGGAAATCCGAGATTCGCTTGGGTCTCGGGCACTAATTACCTGGGCCCCACCGTACGTAGAATTTGACAGGTTTTAAGGTTTTAGGCAATCATTTCGACTCCTCCTGGGGTACCTAAAGCACCGCGAGCTCAAGGAGTTTAGGGAGGTTTACGTGAAGGGTATGGCTCCCATTGCTGCAACCGCGTGTAACACTTCTTGAACCTTCTAACACAAAGAAGATCGGCGTTTCTCTCTCATATTCATGAGAAAGCGCTCAAATCTCAGGTTCCATGGCAAGCTGGTAATACTCAAGCCAATATTACTCATTGGAGCACTTGTCTCTGCGTCTGTGAGAGGTGCGTACCCCGATACCTTATCCCAATTGTGTAGGCCATCTCATTACCGTATGGTTTGGTAGGCCCCCAAAGCCAAAAGACTGTGCGTGCAAACTCCACACAGTAAACAAGACACTCCAGTAGCGTTGTTCTTGGCGGCGGAACCCGGCGAGATTAGATTAGACGCTTCCTAGAAAGAACTGTACCCAAACGGAGGAGACAATCTTACGCTTTACCAGAAAAGCAGTACTCACATAATAAGCCCTTGCGCTTGCTTTAATTACATCGCTGCCTGCTCAAAGGCGGTCAAAATCTTGTCTGAGAGCTTCTGCATGCAACCTCACGTGCGTTTTTTGGGGTTTGGGTGTCCGGCTTTTGTGCAATCGCTGGGGGTCTGATCAGGGCAAAGAAAATCCGACTGTTTTCGGCTCCCGTCCAACCAGAGCATGGGTCCATGAACTCCATCAAAAGGAAGGATATTTCTATTCCTTAACAAGTGCAATACTGTAGGTGGACCCCCCACCCTGTAATCGTGACTATAGAGGATAATAAGGATTATTTTAGGGTCCTCTTATATTCCTATTATACCACTATTACAGGGTGGGGGGTCCTCCTAAGCAATACTCTCTGTGCAATACTATTGCACCATGGCTTGGGAACCGTGTTCCTATAATTCATGGCCGGAGAGCTACATCACCTTGTGGTCCCAGGGAGCAAGCAGACTGGGGTCCGGCAAAGGATTCCCAGGGCGACGTGCAGTTTACCCATGGGCTTCTAGGCCTAAACCCTGAACCTCAGCGTTTTACTGCAGGACATGTGGGAATCAGAGAAGCTATAATCCTAGACCTGGGAATATCCCATAAACCTTGAGCGTTAAACCTTGAAGCTATATTCCCCATCTCAAGCCAAAATCGAAAAGGTGGGTCGCGGTTCCGCGGGTTTCAGTTACATGCTGGCAATATCCAAGGGCACCGTCTTTCGTGTGCTAGCATTGACGACCCTGCGATGATGTTCAGGGAACATAAGGACCTTCATTCAGGTGCAACATGATTCGTTTATTGTTGTGCCCTAGATCATGTATGGACATCGGTTGTGGGATGGCCTATAGCCAAGTAGAAGTATACAAAGCCTTTGAAGGGACAACATCCGAAACTTCATCCGCTTCCACACAAGCCCCTAGACTGACAGTAATTCAGGGGCCTTATAGATGGTAAGGAGCAACCCCACCAAAATTACCAGCCTAGAATCCTGAATTTCTATAGAGTTATGATTCTGAAGCTAGCAATTAACAACTACTGAAGAAAGAAAAAACCTTGGTTGACTACTCGGCACCCTGAATCCATCCTAACTCCGACCCCCTCATGCCCCTCCCTCGAAGAAAGTTGAAGGCGCGCACCTTTCAGTTTCGCCTTTTGCTCGCTGTCAGGTTCAGCACACCTCAACGAGCCAAGAAGAGACGAAGGAGCTTTGAGTGCTGCCGGTCATTGGGTTTCTTGGGATCTGTAGAAATATAGGGCTTACTTGGAGGGTCAGGGGGATTTAGTGTTTCAACCCATATAGTAACCCCTGTTATCCCCATTCTTGACTAAGTCCCTGACCCCCCAAGTAGGGCTTAGGGTGGGGGCTCCTGGTTTAAATCCCCATCCCCCTAAACCCTAACCCCAGTGGAGTGGGGCCCTAGCAGGGCTCAGGTTGAACCTGGGGCGCCCTCTACAGAAATCCCCATGCATAGATTACAAAAATCCCAGGGTTTAGGGTTCAAGGCTCCCAGTCACCTAAATAGTAGGTTACTGGGCTATGTAGCTTTTTGGTATAAAGAACCCAGAACCCATTATTTATGTAACCGGAGCCCTTGGGGCAAGGTTTTGGAGGCTTCCTGGGAAAGAAGTCTGTAGGAGGGACTGCTACAACACTCCACAGGCTAGGGAGGTTTGCTCGAGGAGTACCTACATTCCCTCCGCCAACATGGGTTCCTATTAGGGAATACATTTCGTTCTGTACTAAATTACCAATGGACCTCTATGTCCACCCGAGATGGTTCCTTGGTGAGCCCAACAGTGGCAACAGCTCATGGTAAGTTGTCAACATGAGGCTCCCTTTGAGGGTAATGAATGTAAAGAGGCCTTGCACCATCTTATATACCCTATGCTCTTTAGGGTGTGGGTTTTCGGGAAAAAATTAGTCTACATAATCTTGTACGGCCTGGTATGCAGGGTACCCAGCACAGAGCCCATCCTTGAACACCTTCCATCTACAGTCTAATACTTGGAGGTTCATGGGTGCCATTCCACATGAAGTTATAACAACTTGTACTTGAGTTTTAAGTATATCAAACAATGTTATAACAATTGTAGTTCTCCTACTTATTGCACCAGTTATAACTACCCATGAACCTCCATGAGCTTTTCGGGAGGACTGTAACACAGGAGCTGAGCTCCCAACTATTTGGGTACCGCGGGCTTGCCATATCCCTGCTTACTTACTATCTGTTTAGGTTTAGGGTTGTTGACGGAAGAATTTCGCACCACCGTAAACACCTTAAAACCCGAAGACTCACAGTACTTTCGGGACTTTAGGTGGTGCAAGAGTTCCTCCTTCAACAGTATCACTACTGTTGGAAGGCGGCAGGCATCACACACCTTGGATATTCTGGCTTTAGTCGTGGCTCTAGTAGTCCAAAGACATGTGAACCATAGCCTAAACTCCTAGTATCCCCCCGAATAACCCCTATAGTACTCCGCTGCACAAACCCCTGCATAACTCCTTTTAAGAAGTTTAAACTACAGTACATTTGAATTTCCTGGTATTTACCATACGGGTCCGCACCGCAACAAACCGCTCAACGCATGACTGAGCTGCGGGCAGAGAATTGAAATCGCCAATCAAGCCAATCGACTGGGAAATTTTCCTTAGCATGTATTTCAAAATGTCAGGTCATTTCGGGCCTTGCAATGGGGGATTGCGCTGAGGGGTCTTGACGACCCGGATGGTCCCTAAGGCCAAAACGAATTCTGTGATATCTTTGGATTGAAGTCATGGGTCCCATTCCCATGAGCAAAGCCAAAAACAATGAGAAACGTGCCGGGGCCATGGGTAAAAGGTCCTCAAAGAGCCTTGCAGTTGCAGAAAAGGGTGGCGTGACAAAAACAGATTCACTTTACAACAACTGCCCCTGGGGCTCCAAGTCGATATGAGCCATTGTCTAAACTCCTAGTATCCCCCTTAATATCCCCTATAGTAGTCCGCTATATAATCCCCTATATAGCCCCCTTTAAGGAGTTTAGACTATGGCTCATATACAAATGATGCCTACATTGGCCCCAATGTCTATACAGAGTAGCTATAGAGAGCTATTTGGAGCCTGAGCTTGTGTAGACTTCCTCGACAGGACCTTTGCGAAGGGGGTGCCATACGCCTTCAATCTGTCCGCCCTCCGCTTCTTCAACAAACTAAGATCCTTACTCTACTCTAAGACTAGGTGACACTCAACGTGCATCAACCTGAACGTGCGATACAAATGCCTAGCCCCCTCAAGCGTCGAAGCGTAGGAGTCAGCATGGACCCAAACGAATGTTTATTCTCTAGAATGGTAGACAATCTCGTACAGACCCAGATACAACTTCTTAGCATGACGAAGCCTTAGCCCTCCCCTCCTCCCCTCGCACGCCACAAAAGTGTTGGGTTTTCCAACTTCATGGCACCGCCCTTGGGGCGTCCCTATAATTAGCGTTGTCTTAGTATTTTGAGGTCTATAGTGGCAAACCACCAAATGCACCTGTAAGACATACTAGGTCGAGGACACTTCGCCTTCAATTGAGGCCTGCCACTGGCAAGCATTCGCAATCAGTCAGGATGAGATACATAAGAGCCATATATAAGAGCTTGCACCTTAGTGGTCACCGGGAGAAGCTAATGCAGGACTGAAGAAGTTTATAGATTACGGGATATTATCTGGCTCACGCTTGGTTAGTTAGAAGACAAAAGTGGTATATATTGTTGGGGCGGCGTTAATACGGAGAACCTGAATCAACCGGAGTATGAGTTAATTACACGCCAGGGCGTTAAAGCCGATCTTAAGGTCAGCAAGTAAGTCCTCCTTCTCGAAATAATAGTCCTGTTCTCGGTGTATGCACTTCGAGTTTGAACTAGAAGCATGGAGTCTCAGGCTTGCAACCTACCCATGTGTTGAATAGATTGATCACTGTTTGAAAGCTCGAGCACTTCCCGACAGAAATGTTCAAATGCTGCTGCAGGGAATGGGATAAACCCTAAACAGTAGTTGCCATTTTATTTTCCATTATCCCAATATAATCCCAATCTAACCCCCTACTGAACCCTAAACCTGAGTTACCAGCTTGCATCAAGCATATTTAGCAAGTTTGGGCAAAGCTCTGACACCCCACTAACATGCACGTGCATAGACTGGGCCCTTATCCCGTGACCTTTTAGGGTACCTGATTTCGCCTATAGAAGACACTACACATGAAGTAAGGTATCCCAAAAATTAAGGGGGTTAGGTGCCGCAAAAACCCTAAACCCTAAACCCCCTAAAACCCTAAACCCTGGGCTTAGACTTACTTGGAGGGTCAGGGGGACTTAGGTTTTAGGGCTTAGGGTTGAGGATCAGGGGGACTTAGTAAGTAGCTAAGTATGGTCTATGAGCCACAGAATAGCCCCAGTTATCCCCATGATTACTAAGTCCGCTTGACCCTTCACAAGTAGTGTACGTGTACAAAGAATTAGGGTAAGGCTGTCGCAAAAGGCCGATGCGGGTATCTCGTAATTTATTAGGACGTGGGTATGTAGTATATGCTTGAACCCCAAAGTAAAATATCTGGGCCTCAGAATACTAATATCGGAACCCTTTTAGGCTCTAAGTATACTATATTATCAGCTACATGGACCTTCTGGGTTCTGAAGAATAATAGTCTTGAAAAAATTAGTCGCCAAGTCACTAAACCCTAAACCCGGCACCCTGAACCCGAAACCATAAATCCTTAACCCAAAGGGAGTGGGAGAGTGAATATAGGGACTCTTCTAGGGGCATGTATAGAGGATTCTTTAGGGATTATTATCGGGATCCACTCCCCCAACCTAAACCCTAAACCCTGCACCCGAAGGCTTATAAACCTTAAACCTTACCATAGGGATCCACTCCCCCATTTCTTCCTTAAGCACCAACAATATTAACCCTAAAACCATAAACTCCTAAACTCCTAAACCCTAAACCCTAAACCCTAAACTCCTAAACCCTAACCCCTCAACCCCTAAACCCCTAAACCCTAAACCCCTAAACCCCAAAACCCCAAAACCCCCAAACTCCTAAACCCCTGAACCCCTCAACCTTGAACCTCTAAACCAAAAATATGGTTGGAGATCTGGGTTGGCCCCTAAAACCCTTTGAAAAATATTAGTATATATGGAGCCTTATTGGGGAAATGTCAAATATCCCAGGCGCCTACCCTGAAACCCTAAACCCTAAACCCTGAACCCTTAGACTTAGGCCCTAAACCCTAAACCCTAAACTCCTAAACCCTGCACCCTAGATTCCTTCCAGCCTCGAGTTCCTCCAACTTCGAAGAAGCCAGGCTGGCGGCCACCGCGGAACGGAGCTGAAGCGAAGAGTGGGTACTATTGGGGTTTAGGGAGGGATTTAGGGTTTA